>JAHWXV010521731.1:0-13462 GCA_024586415.1 Phrixothrix hirtus | reverse complement strand
ACAATAATAAAACAATTACTTGGACTACTAGAATAATTTATAGTAAACTGGTTATTGCTCATAATCACTTAAGTATTGACTTTTCGACAAAAGTGTATAGTGCATTTTCGACTTAAAATTGGCAAAGGAACACATCGAGTCATGGGACACCCTGTATATACACGTGAACTTCTATTTTAAATTTAGTGTGTATCAAACAGACTATAATTTTAATTTCATATCTATTAAAATTAACACCTTTGCCAACTGCAGATACTTAACAAATAACGTGCATTTTACTTGTTATTATAATAATTATAACAAACACAAACGTTGAAGCTAAAATTTTGGTGTTAAACCTTTTTTAATAATTCATTTATAATTTCTCTATAATTAATAAGCACTAAATTCATAGTTCAACACAACACTCATTGAAACAGCTATTCAGCAACGCAATTAAATAGAATTATTTATGCACTAGAAGTGATTCGACATTTCATAAACATAAAAAAGCCGGTTTTGTGTTTTTCTTTGCTATTCGTAGTTAAATGTAAACAGATTCGTATTTGCAAAAATACTTGTGGACCGGATTAAACTTTTACACATTTTTGTGTTTACTAAGGCATCGTATACATTTTAAATATTCCTCGCTATTTTCGGGAAACTGTGTTTTTGAAAATTTTAAAATAATTATCTCATTTGATTTGAAAAGCATTTAGTTGCTATACAAATTGTCATTAAAAAGAAGATTCGTTTAACATTTCAATTATAGTTAGTCATTTGGGTCGTTTTATTAATTTCAATGTAACAAAATTAATAAAACATAGTTAAGATAAATTATCCGGTGGATAATCACCATACAATCATAATATAAATGAAGTTGAAGTTTATTTTAAATACATATGTACATATATGTATACATACCTGCTTATGTTATCTAGTTATCAATATGGTGGGTAGGTTATGAATAGAATAATACATTGTTGCACAAAATTCTAACCTAATTTTATTAAAAATCTGAAATTAAAGATTAAAAAGCGATTGCTTCATTGAATCTAAATGCAATATATACAAAGAACGTGGATTTTAAAGAAGACAGGTGTCGAGTAATGTTTTACACCTGGTCTGACGCCGGTTGTCCAAGCTACAAGCCTGCTGTATAGCAGTGGCGTGCGTTTTAATAAAAGCATTATATCATAAACTTTTAACTAATTTAAATGCCTGGAATATGCGTAAAACGCAGTTGCTTACCCATATAATTATGTTTAAATAAAATTCTTTACACTTGTCATCTTATCATTATCATTAATATACTTTTTGTAATTAAAAAAAGTACTTATTTACTTATTCATTAATTTGTATTTAGAACGTGCTCATGAATAATATTTTAAGCTTATTTTAGTAATCTTTTTATATTACAGATTGTCGTTGCAAATGCAACAGCTATTACTCATTCTGAATGTATTAAACTAGACATTTACTGCAATATAATGAGGGGTATTAAACGAAACTCAATGCAGGGTATTATAAGTGAGAAGTATACCTAGTTATTGAATATGAATGAAATTACAGTCAACACCTTATTATACAGTTTGCTATATTGCCTAAAATGCTAAAATGTAACAATTCAGAAAATAATGCATGCCTGTAGGGGAACCTATTTATTCTATTTTTATTTATTTTGAAGAAATTAGAGCTAAGAGATGGTATATTAACATTATTACCAAAAATAACAATTAAAATAACTAAAATTTCTAAATTATAATTTATAAGATATTACTAAAACGGTAAATTGAGTTTAATCCATGCTCAAAATTATTCTGGTAAGTCAAGTTTTACAAAATTCAATCTTAATCTAGCATAATTCATTCTTTTCCTTAGATTTTAATTAAAATTCTTGTTATTAAAAAACTTTTATATATGTATACATGATTGTGGGAAAAAACTTTAATCCGAAATATGTCGTATTATCAATAAAAACATTAAATAAATAATTTACATCTTTTATTATATGTATATTGAGAATTAAGGGCTTCGAAAGAACATAATCAATGCACAACTAAGTAATTTTGAAATTTCCAAAATCCAAAATATGTATATTTTTCAGTTATTATACTTATTCGTAAATGTGTTTTCAAACAAAGTTACCTACAGAAATTGGCCTAAATACAATACTGCCTACTAAATAAATGGAATGTACTACACAGTTTAATATTTATTTATACGAACACGTATTTTATTTAAAACGTACTTTCTAATTTGTCCTATAAGGAGACTTATACACGAAAGTGGCAAGCGAGATTTATACGACGCTAGGAATTTTGACGCATGTTAAAGGATTACCAACGTGTTCGGTAATCTACCCGAAGTGAGCAAGAAATTGAATAAACAGTGCTGCATGTGCAACATGCCGTCTAGATACGAGTCTGTATTATGTTCGATGTACAACTTGGTAAATCATGCGATGTGCTCTTTATACAGATATCATTTATTTGCCACGTGCCTCTTGATACTGTTTCCACCGTTTCCATCGTTTATCAGATTGATAACAACTAATAATTCAATTACTAGCGGTGAGAAAATTTATTTTAAGTGTCTACCGAAACCTTAATTCTATGTAGATAACAATGTATCTGCTTAATTCGTGAGTGTACTGCCAAAAGTGACCAAGTCAGAAACAATGGTTTTCTATAAATGGCAGGTAAATATTGGACTACTTGTAATAAATCTGACGTATGTATGTTTTGACCAACTATTATATTATAATAGTTGGTCAAAACATACGTACATCAAATTTATTACAAGTAGTTCAATCTTTACCTGCCATTTATAGAAAACTATTGTTACTGACTTGGCAACTTTTGGCAGTATACCTACGATTTTTAGGATTTTACTTGTCTTCTACTTTTAAGTACCTACCTTTTATAGGATTACTTTCTATATTAAGTCCCAGCTTTATTATTTGACAAATTTACAACATTCAAATAAAGAGTAAGTTTAAGTTTCAGTCATAGTAGGTCGGCCACTGTCGTGCTAGTTTACCTAAGTTTGAACATTTCGGTAAACAAATATTATCACTTTGGTCACATGAACGTGAAGAACAGAACCATAACTGCATATTTAGAGAAGACAATTAAGAGAGATGCCACCATTTTCGGGAACAGGCTATTTATTATCTAATTCGACTATTTTCGAATGACAAATTAAAAATTCAGTTTCTTTAAAATTTAAAGCGAAATATTAAGGTTATATTATAATGTTATAGGTGATTAGTTTACTATAGTCACATTGTACCATTGTCCAAAAACCAGAAGACTTCAACTGTAGTTTTACTACTACGCGCAAAGGTTTACCGAAACTCAAATGCCTTCAAAATAATTATTTATTACTAATAATAAAACTTAAAATAAAAACATATAGATGTACATAAATAAAAATAAAATATTCCGAACGTAATAAAAACATAATGAAATCAAATTCAATGTAGATTACTTATTGATTCACTAATATATATATCACAACTAAATTTACGAATAATTAAAATTTAAATTTTGGTACATAAATAATATTATAATGATTCAAATTAAAATAAAAAATATTTATTCGTTAACAAATTCGAAAATATAAGCATTAAAATAAAAATTCTCTGACATTTAAATTTTAAACATTTTCAAGAATTATTCGCAGATTTAATTAACTGTAAGAATTAGATGAAAAAGTTACTGTAGTTGTAAATAAATCTAATTTTTGAATTTTCTCTTAATAAATGGCGTATTTAATTTCATTTGCTATTTTATGTAGTGCAATATACCATGGTGTTTGTGAAGGATTCTTTGTCGTTATCTGGAACAAAATCCTCGGATTTCAAATGCTATTGTTTTTATGGGTAAACGTCCAGGCAATTTGATCAATTTCTTTTCTTCAATAAACACCATAACTTTAATTGAGTTAATCGCCGTTTTATTAACTTCATTGGTTTAGTTATGGATGGACTTTCCCTCGCAGATTCTGACTATACATTAATAATTTCAATTTCAATAAAGCGACTAACTCAAGCTTAGTTATTTTTTGGCACTTTTAACCCTCCGGTGCATGTGCTCTGTTTTTCACTTTCTCTGACCATGTATGCTATATAGGTAAAAAACAAAGTATTGTTTTCGTTCAAAATTTTCGATGTCGAAATTTTAGTGGAAATACTTGTTTTCGGGCCTCTTGAGTCCAAAATAATGTTTTTATAAATTGGTCTGCGTGTGTTTACATGGGTGTATGAGTGCGACTGTGTGTACATGCGTAAAAAAGCGTTTACTTGTATATTGAAAAATAATTATTCATACGTAACTAAGATAATTAGTTGCGGATTGTCATTAAAAAAATTCAGGCAAATTTTTAGACGTTGGGCAAGTTATTTGATAGAGATGTTACATCATTTTCTGATGCCTTTATATCTTTCCCTTCCACTCAATATACATTGGGATTAAAACAGCGATTTAAAAGTTACTTTTAGATTAGATTTATAATTTTCGCACCACTGTCAAAGTTCATTGTAGCCGTTCGAATGAAAAAAACCTTGTTTAAGAGATGCTCAGTGTTTATATAATATTTACCTCTTTTTGTTTAACTTTAACGCCAATAGAATTTGAAGTTGTCCTATAGGATTTTAGCTTAGTTTAATATCAAGCTTTTCGCACGCGTGTATTTTCATTCTAACGGATGTGATATTTTATAGTTGTGTCGCGTGTTATGCAAAGTTGCAACTTTCAGAAATTTTAACTTTAACTAAATTTATTTTAAAACGTTTTGTTTACTTATACAATATTTATAACGGTTAAGGGGCCTAGCTTTTGTTACATCTTCATCGTTTTCTTAAAATTTATTGGTTTTACGTTAATTATGAAAGGGATATATGTTAGCATATCGTTTTACCTATTTCTCCTAAATATTTGTTATGTTGGCGTGAATGAAATTGTTGTAATGTGCATCAAAGCTGCTTTATGTGAAGGTTTTAAAAAATGTTTCATAAAATAGAATTTAATTATTCTAATGAAAAAAATCTAGATTAAACGTTTAAGATTACGTCTTGGCCATTTTAATCCCCAATAAAATTATATTTATATTTTATTACGTGGTGGCTACGCGTACGCAAGCTAGAACTATTGTAACCCTATATAGAATGTAATGCGTTCAACGTAGATCTTCAAAAGAATCGAAAAGTGCGTTTACATAGTAAAAAGTCGTGATAAAAAATTCATAATTTAGTATTCATATTTTTTGTATTTTTGTTTTATTTCCAAACAACCGGTATAACCATTTTAATCTTTTATGCAGAATGATTAACATGAATATTAGTTGATGATCTAGAGAATAATTTTTCATTGCTTATATCACGTATTTCGAAATATTATGTAATATGGCGACACAGATATAGTTGTAACAATCACACATTACCATCACCACCAGTTAACTAAGTTAGTTTATCGCAATATTTCAATGACATGTTTTGGTGTATAAAATTTTCGCGCAATAATGGTTTGTCTATAACTAAAATTAGAACCTCGCATTGGTGTGTACGACATTCAATGAATCTTATTCATTGTATGGGAAGACAAAGAAATCACGTGTGCTTTGACTGAAAAATTACCAGTTCGGCCCTGTCAATAAGGTTTTGTACAAGTACTATTTGTTTTGTTACACAACGCGTAGTTCTTTAAAAAATTGGGGTTCAGATTATTGGGACACCAGCCCTAGGGCCAAGATTAAATATTTGCGGGAATTTTCTATTCTTAAAAGTCACAACGGCGGTAGCAGAACTTATTCCAGAAGTGGAGGTGTACTGTGAGGCTTTATCCAATCAGTTCCAGTGAATACGCTACTATATCATGATTTGATTTATTTTCTCTGCGCATTTTCAGTGTCACAGTCACAGTACGAAAGTAGGCCTGCAAGTTAAAAAGAGGACCAGGTCGCCCACTTCTCAGGGGGATTGAAGAGCCTGTGACTCTTGTCTTCCCAGTGAACTATGTGAATTTGCCAGGAGCTTCACATCGAAATTGGAATTTTGATGTCGACTCAAGCTTGTCGCCGTTCACATAAATGTCGAACTCGAAGGATCATAGGAAGTCGCATGTTCTTAAGCTGTTCCTATGGGAAGTGAAGGACCTCAGCGTTCGACCCTTCTCACCAAGTCATGTGGAATTATCTGAAGCTTCGATAGGCTGACTCATCAGAGAAGATAACCTTTTGACAAGCTTCACGTTAAAATGGGTACCTTTAGATCAGCTTTGAGGCTCGCCTTTTTTTAGAAAAATGTAGGTGTCATTGAAGAAGATGACTTCTACCATACACATAGTCTGTTATACAATAAAAATGTTAAACAACACTTTGATTGTGGGGATTAGCTATTGCGATAGATAATGCATTCATCAAGTAAATTTTTGAAAAGTACTTGTTTCTCTATTTAAAATAGGTAAAAATATTATAACAGAAATTAGTAAAATGAAATAATATAAAGCACGACTTTGACCTTTTGTTTTAATATTACTACTAAAAGTTCTTAATCATCAATACTTTAGAAGATATGTTTGTCAGCATTTGTTAGTCATTTATAATGCGGTTAGTTGAAGTTCGCTTAAATATGCAGGACATTTTATAGATTTTCTTAATAAATATCAAAGAAAAAATATTAGAACAAAGTTTTTAGAGTTAATATTTAGAAGGCTGTTTAAAGAGTCTTCGTGGGTTTTTTTTATTAAAAAAAAGCGAAATAGTATAATCCAATAGAATTTCGTAAACAAAAGAATAATGGTGGGGGGTGATAGCCGCCGTCTAACATAATGATCGTGTTCAATACTGCGAGCATGAATACTACTAATTGTTTCTTCAATATAAAATTACGTCACAAAAGTAATGGGTTTTGTGATGTAACTTGCACATTTTGTTTCAAGAATTGTTTAATTTTGAGCATAAAACATGTCTTTTGTTAGAAAATCAGTATCTATAGAAATCTCAAAGCATACATAATACTATAGTCTGGGAAATACACCAAGGCATAAAACAAAACAGTAATTTTTTCTAGTTACTTTTTTCGTGTGTATTTTTATTTCAGTTTTTAAAAATAATTATGTGCAGATTGAATAACAATTATTTTCAGGTTAAGATATTCACTTTCTTAGTAATTTTTTGTTTCGCTCATTTAATATAAGATGAACAAAGATAGCTTTTTAACTTGGTGTATTTCTCAGACTTTACAATATCGTCTATTGGGCGAACTAATACAAATTCTTGCTTCGGTATTTCAACTAAGTCTCAGAATTTAAATTCATAATTCTTTAAAAAAAGCGAGCTATTTTTTAAACTATTAACCCTTACAATTTTATTCAGGTATGGCCCTTTTATTTTAATTTCAATAAAACAATAAGCAGGAAATACACAATAAATGGCAAGATTGCCTTTTTTTTCAATGCAGTAAAATAACGAGAAGCGCTACCACTACACAATTTTAAGATTTCATTCATAATCACCATATATAATGGCTCCCCCACTTACTATTCATATTTAGACATTGAGATTCTGTTTGCGTATACATAAACTACGACACTTCACAATGTTGTCAGCACGATAAAATTTTAATGATTAAAAAAATGTGTTTCAGTGGCGCTGGCTTAAAATTTTAAAAATTTAGACAAAATGGTCAAAACTATGTTTCCGATGGTGTTTTTGAAGGAAATAAAATAAAAAAATACCAAATATGTTTGAAACATTTGATAAATATTTTTAGTGATGTAAATTAATACAATAGACATAAAAAAGCTCTATGCATAAAATTCAAAAAACCAGAAAGCGATGAACTTTACACTCTAGTGGAATGAGGTTCAAATTCTAGCTATAAGCTAATATAGTTATAAAATGTATCAATTGCTGGGTTATGTAGTTTCACTGTGATTTTAAACGAAGTTGCTTCTATCTGTGACATAATAATTGCCCTGTTGCTGCTAATTAAAAGATACCAAGGGTGACGTCAGGTTATAATTCAGTGGTGGGGGTGTTGGGAGTTAACGCGGGTTTCGACTCACTTGAGTATGTCTCCCTAAACTTTGAAATTTGCATAGTCGAAGCGGGCCTAGGCACCTTGATTTAACAATTAGTGTGGTCATCCTCAGCAGCCGACACAATCATTGAAATCTAAAGCTTAACAAACGCTTAAAAAATAGAAACTCATACATGGTATTTAAATTTATTGTTTTACCTCGACTTATCATATTTAGATTTTACACAAAATGATAGGGAATACATAAACTGGGTTGTTTTTTAATATTTATTTTTGTAAGATGACATCTGCAATGATTATTTAATTAAATTGTAATTTATATGTAATAAATGATAAAAACAAATTTTTGGCCCAATAATAATAATTATTAAAGATATTTTAATATTCAAATTTTATAATTGAATGTGAAAATAATAAATTGTAAAAGTAGTTTTTACCAATCACAATCTTTATGCATTAACCGATGTTGGTGAAAAATAATTTAATTGCCATCTATAGTGGTTTAAATGTCATACAGGGTGTTATTAAATTAGTGTCATTCATTTAAATCGTAGATGGAACCTAAGAAAGGAAATAATTACTTAGACAACAATGGACCAGAAATGCATAATAAACGAAAAAAATGTTAAAGGTTTGAAATAAAAATGGTTTGGCGACACTGGTACCGTTTAGCAGCTCAGTCAATAAATTCAACTGATATTAAAATAACGAATTCACTCAACGATATGACTCAATAATAACTAATATTAGGATTATTTATTTACAATTACTTATTAAAATATTTATTTCACAGTTCACTAACAATAAACGTTTATATTTCTATCTATGTATAAAAGCTACTTAACAAAATAAGATTCTAATTAAAACAAACTAAGGGAATTTATATAGAAAGAAGAAAGTTCAGAACATTAAGAAATAGTAAAGAATAAAATGAGTCAGAATAATGATGTAATAAATTGAAATTCCATGGCTCATTGCTGTAACTGACTTTATTTATTCAGATAGCAATTACAGTAATAAGTCATCTGTGATTACATCGTCTATCTTATTTATATGGAACTTTCTGGCTTATTCTTGAATGTCCTATTGAGTTATTATTGTTTCTAATTTTGTTACCATATGGATAGCAAAAAGTTATTCTGAATATCGAGTTACCTTTAACTGTATTTAAATTAATAAGATTTCATTAAAGTGTCGCGTCATGTAAAGTCGAACGACCGAAACGAATAATTTAGTTTATTTGTACATCGCTATACTAGTCTTGAGGGACATTACTTTTGTGTTCTACTCTACATACTTAAAATTTGTATTAGGTAAGGTGTTTCATTTTCGTGTTAAAAGTACATATACTTATTTAAATTAATGACGTATACTCAAAATATCGGTATCTTATTTTAAATTAAATTAATTAATATTTTAATTATTCTTAATTTTTAATAAAGTTTGAAATCCATATTTGGAGTATTTACTTCATTAACATAAATAATACGATTTGAGCATTATAGACTCCTTAGTAATTTATAATTATTGTTGCTTTTGGTTCGTGTATTATTTTTAATGTAACGGTTCGTTTTACAAATAACGAACAAATATTTTAAATGTTTAAAACACATCGAACATTGGATATTTCTTTAATTATCTGATGATATTTTACTAATCTCAATAAATAGTGATAAACAAAAAGCACTAAGATTTTTATAAAACTAACTTGTATCTAAAATCCACCTCACTTTCGAAGCAACTTGTTTAATAAGTAAGTAATTGTGAATAATTACGTGCAAACGTTTGGTGTTTTAATTTTGAAATTATAAATAGAATTAGTTTTCAATGAGGTCATAGTAGTAGAACTTGAAAATAAACAAACAATTGATATTTTTATTGCGTTTGTTGTTCTAGTGGAAAGACATCAGCATGAATTGAATCTAAAACTGCCGTAGAAGGACGGAGAGTTTTATTTACTTCATAGCATTCACACAGCAGTTTTCAAACAAAGCTTCACTATTATGTTATATTTTCAATGTAGGAAGACTGCGTATATTGCAAGCAACTTTATTAGTGACACGAAATAACAAGTTAAAATTAATGACAGTAGATGAGTATAATATAAACCATTAAGAAAACTCTTCGAACAGGAAAAGATAATTAAAACTATTTAGGCAGTATATAATAAACTATAAATTTAAGATTGGCTTCGTATAAAATTCCCCTAGTTATTTAGATTTGAAGACATGAAAGAAAATATAATTTAAAAGTTACATATGAGTCCGTTATGAAGTATTACTTGTATTTAATTAGCTGTAATAACCAAAGAAAAGAAACGCTGAGAAACAGTTAAATTCGTTTACTGAAATTCAATAAAAAATAATAAATAATGTGCAAGAAATAATCATAACCTGTTATTGGTAATTATACCAAAACGTGAGGTTAATGTAGTTGTACTACAGTAGCATAATTCAAATTAGATATGATAGAGTTGAAGTTGATAGAATATAATTATCGATAAATACAAGGTGAAACCTAAAAATGGAGATTGGACTAGTTTAATTATAATCATAAGAATCATAAAAAGAAACTAAGAAATAGAATCACGGTACTCAAAAGTAGGGGAATGTATCTGTATATGGAACGCCACTGGTAAGGTAAAAATAATCATATTAATTAAAGTAGAGTAAAACTTTTACAATAAAAATTTCACGAAAGCTGTGACATATGTAAATTAAATTGTTAATTTCAGATTTATTAAGTGCAAAAATAACTGTCCAATTTACTTACAGTTTGAAATAACAAATAATTGAACTAAAAACGAAAAAGTCAATTTTAATAATTATAAATACGGTAATTTTAAGTAATGTATCATAATAAAATTGATTAGTCATTATAAATGTTCAATCAAAAAGAAAATAAATTAAAAATTGGTTGACGTAAATTCATTGAAGCCAATTGAACATCTGCAGTCATACGTTTTAGATAAGAGTTTTTTAAAACTTACCAGTATAGATTCCTTCTTTGTATTTAATTTCGGCAAAGATCTTAGTTGCTATTTAAATGAAGATATTCCATTGTAAGATTGGAATTACTAATTAATTAATTAAAACTTTCATTGGATATTCCATTTTTAAATCTAATCTATATGTAGAACACCACACGATCGTTAATCGAGATTTAATTAATAAAGTATATAAAAAACACTAAAAGAAAAAGAAGTGTCAATAATGCAAATGTAACTAATAAAGAAAGTTACCTTACGATTTTAATTGATGGAAACAGGATCGCATAAAGCGTCTAAACGAAATTAATGTTTTAAACTAATAGTCCATTGTAAAGGTAAAAATGTGGAAAATAACGAGCTTTATCAGAATTAGTTTTTTGGATACGACTTTACGCTATTGAACCGGATGGAATGTTATTTCATTAAGGCAAATTGACTATTTTTAAAATATTTAAATGACGAAAGTTAATGAATTTAGAAGATTAATTACTCTAAAGTTAACAACTAGTTCTAAATGGTTACAAATTATTTTTATTTAATTATATCTTCTTACAAGTTTATAATTGAAGCATTGGAATGCCCTTTCTGACACCAATTGAAGCAAAATCTGTAAGCGTCCTCATGTGTACATATTAAAAGTCAGCAACTTGTTAAGATATTCAGAATTGCCACGTAATTAAATCTTTTCAGATAATAATATTTATTTGATGTATCTATGAACTTAGATTTCATTTAAGAGAACACTCGCTATGCTTCAAAGCTTTCAGTACGAAACGAACAGGTTCAATTACACATCCCGAGAGGGTGCGAGATTTATCAATCCCTCTGAATAAGTAGACCACCCCTATTGTTCATACCTTTCCGTCCCGAGTCCCACTCCCTGTAGAAGTAACATTTCGGCAAGTATTATGCCTAAGTAGGCACCTATGGATCGCTGAGGTGTCGTTGAGTAGTGAGATAGTCTGCATCCGAGTGCAAAATGAGAGCTTGATGTCAATTAAATTCTCTAAAAAAGCCGTCCCACTGGATGACACGTGAGACGACTTTTGCTATGCCGCGTCTTATTTTCATTATTTATGATGACTGTGTAAAGTTCTATTGTATTTGTAAAATCTGTTGGCTGAATTAGAATAAGAGTCAGCCGACAAAGGCATTAATCTCGTATATAATTAAGTTAAGATGCTCGGTAAAGAACTAATTAAATAATCGTCGACTATCGTTAAGCATACAAGGCATAAATGAATACATCGTCCAGGCATGGTTTATAAAATAACTGATTTTGGTTCACAAATAGAAGTACACATTTATAGTAAACGATAATTTTCCATCAATTTATTTCCTTTACAAAAAGCCCCTGATGACAACAAATAAAAAAAATATTTAAATTTAATTCCTGTAAAAGTAAACAAACTTTATCAAAAAAATTCAGCAACCATCACGAGGTCTGTTGAGATAATCCATATATTCAAAAGCTAACCAGCACGTTATTAAAATACTCACAACATACCTATATAAATTAGTTCATAAAAATCACAGTAAATCACTCAAAATAATCGATATTAAATAAGATGAACAAGCAAAGCATGACTTCAGTGCGCCATTGCCAATCGGAAATGAAATCTAAACTCCCACTGCCTGCGCATCAATTAAAATTCACAAGCTTAAATTTAAAATAACAAAAAAAAAGCAAAGATGTTTGAGATAATTAAATAGAAAATTTAAAGATAAAAAAATAAAGTTGAAATTAGAAAAATACAATCTACAGCTTTAGGTAGAAGATGGTAAAAAAACTAAATTTAGTTAAAATTTATTAAAATGTTATTTTCAAAATAAAAATATTGCAAATCAAAGAATATTTTAGATGACAACAGTTTTTAGTCGTAACAATATTGTAGACGAATTCAGTGGTGTAATTAGAAACGCGCTAGAAACTCTGCGTTCGAATCTGGCTGTCATTTTTTCGAAATATATACACTTCCGCCGAATAAAAATGGGGCACTACCTGAGTTTTTAAATTACTCAATGTAAATCTGGATTTTTGTTTAAAATAGGTACCATTCATTCTTAAACTAAAAACTAGCTAAGAATATTTCCTAATTTTTAGTTTCATTCATTATTAATTAATATAATGGCAGGAAATAGTCAGAAAATAAGATGTTTTGCATCAGTGATGTTTATGTTATTTATAACTACTTCTTATTTAAATGTTATATCCTATTTATAAATTTTAAATTGTTTATAGTAGATAGAGATAGCGGATTCTGGGACACCATTTTTGCCCCGGTAATAGATTTTTAATTGCTTTTTCATGACTTTTTAATGACCCGCCTGCGGCATAATTGCTTTTTAGTGACTTTTTAATGACCCGCTTGCGGCAAAACATATATACAGGGTGCGTAAAAATGTATATACACTGTGCTTCAAAATAAATATATAGGGTGCGCGAAAAT
>JAHWXV010521699.1:0-11252 GCA_024586415.1 Phrixothrix hirtus | reverse complement strand
GTTTCTGTTGGGATTCCACATAAACAAAAGTGTATTTTTCATTCTTTTATGATGGGCTATCATCCCTTAATGTTTTATAAAGGAGTTACATTACACGCTGTATATTTAATACAGTGGCTCACAATGTTTTTAGCCAGGTGATATTTCGAGAAAGTCTAG
The DNA here is from genome assembly GCA_024586415.1 of Phrixothrix hirtus. NCBI lineage: Eukaryota > Metazoa > Arthropoda > Insecta > Coleoptera > Phengodidae > Phrixothrix > Phrixothrix hirtus. The sequence goes on along the minus strand of JAHWXV010521699.1, from coordinate 11,093 downwards.
TGGGATAAAATTGAAAATTGAAATTTGCTGGACTTTCTCTATCTGCACCAATCTTTTATGCTATTATTCCTGTGTGCGAATATGCATATTGGTTTTAATGCCCTTGTATACAAACACGGTATAACAGTACAATTATCTTGCTTGGACATATTTAATGTTATGCCTAATTTCCATAAAATACCCACAAGCATAAAAATAATGACAAAAATTTTGAACTTGGTGTCACATTACGTAACATAAAAAAGAGAAAATTCCCAATTTACATATCCACCCAATTTCTTTTCATCCTTCAGAGTGTTTTCAAGATATCGTCTGGCTAAAACATTGTGGGTCATCCTGTATTTAAAATAATCTATTTATAAACACAGTATGAAAACAAATCACATACGAAATATTTATAAAGGTTCATTTATGATATTTTCTTCTAACAAGATGGTACATCGACAACTATTAAATTTGAATATCAAAAATTAATTTGTAAGTTTTCTGCTTGTTTTAATATTTTTTTCAAATTATACTTCCAATATTTTTATTCCCAGAAAGCATGCATATAGACAATGTTAACTTTAAACAAGCAATATTTGTTATTTTCATTAAAAATTATAAACATTGTAATGTCCAACATTGAAATTTGAATAATGTTGGCTTTGTTGCTACATTCTTTTCTGTGTTGACATTTTTTCCATCAAGCATTTTATAAGAATTCCATGTTGGGAAATTAGGTAGGTATTTCAATAATCTTTGTTAAAGAGCTAAGTTACAAATGAAATTTTTTCTGATTTTGTTTAATCAAGCTTCAAAGTTTATTGAATAATTGTTTGCAAAAAACAAAAAATTTCTTTCCATTTAAAAATCAACAATTAAATAAATAAAAACTTTTTCATTGGTGTGTGATTTATGGTTCACCCTGTAGTCTAACTATACAAACTATGTTGAGAACAGTAAGTTTGCACTGGCTAGTCATAAATATAGTTCGAACAGAAGCTGAACTTTAACTAGGCAAACAAAAAATTGTCAACCATTATGGATCAGCATTGAAAATTTGTCTCATCAATTTATCAATTGATGATTTTCAATCATAGATAGATTCAGTAGAGGCACGGGGATAGTCAGTCTCTCTAAGGCAAACTGGCCCACATTATAAGATAATGAATAATCACTTTTTAATGAATTTTTATTTTATAATTAATTATCTGTAACTGTCAGTTTCATGTAGACAATTATAATTTATCTTCACCATCCTCATCTACAGAATCTTTGTCAGTGTCGATCTGTTTACATTTGCATCTGGAGGTTTCACAAATGTATCCTTATTAATATCATTGTTATATAATATATTTATTGCTTTAGCAAGAGAGAAACCTAAACACATTCGAATATATCAAAAACAGTACCCACAAGTACCTAGCATCACCATATGGTGACGCCAACATGAATAACGAGCACATTTTACTTAAAAATTTGTGTCAAAAAATATTAATAAGTTTCTATTTATAAACTCACTCAATTAATTTCCTTTTCAGTTGTAAAATGTGGAACCTGGAGATGTGCTGTAGGATGCTATTTGCACGAGGTGTAGCAGTGGTTCTCAGCTCCTCTGCTTTGATGTTTTCTATAGGAATTTCCATTATCTTACTATTTTACGACTGTATCCTGTTGGCACTCAGATTTATATAAATTTCATTTTTCGTTACCTTTATTGTCTTTGTGCCTTATAGGAAAGATTTTGGATTATTTATTACTTTAATATGGCATCTTAGCATTCACAATTTTCATGTATTTTCATTTATTTTTATCCTCCCTAGCATTATTTGTCTAGACAATTTACTGATAGCTACACTTTATTTTCTACTGAATTTATAATTTCTTTTGTTTCAGATTCATAAATATTGAATTTTAACACTTTGCATCTATTGCTTTAAAATTTTATAATCTACACTCACTCATTTAGATAACTTAATTGTTTTTGAGATGAATAGTAAGAGCACATATGCCCTGGCGATCATGCATTAAGTACTTAGTTTTAAAACCTGTTTTACACCAGTATCTTAATGTTCCTATTGCGCTACAATGAAGTGGCATCTCACACAACTACCTTTATTTGTTTACAGTTCTTGTACATTTTTGTATTGTTAATTTATCTTCACAATATTTTATTTTACATTCTTTCTAAATAATATTAAATTTTGTCGTTAATAAATTTTTGTATGTGAACCCAGCTTTCTTTCTTGTTGGCTTCTAAAATTTTTTTAAACCTTAAATTTTTTCATAACAATGCATTAAAACTATCAATAACAAAATAAGATTTGACTGGTAGATGATATTTTCATGTAATGAATAAAGCCTATCCCAGTCCCACAACTTGAGTGGAAGTGGATACATGTGCCTTAGTAAAGGATTCAATCACCTTTTCTAATGCAAATAAGAGTTTTTTAAAAAATGAGTTATGTTTCCCTTTAAATAATTTTCCTAGATGTCCAATATATTGGTTTCAGGTCTATCTAGTTATTTATTATCTGTAAGATTAAAATCGTTAACTTTAAATTATTTCTGGCAGGCTCATCAATTTTAATGTCTTTGCAATTCCCACAAAACATTTCACCATTCTTTCGACATATTTCCTTATCAAGTAAATAAGATTTCTAATTCTTTTATTGGTATTAATAGTATCATTAAAGAATATCGGACCGATTATTCTTGGCTTCTGCTTGATTTCATGTGGATTGTGAACAGCCCAGTGTCATGTATTTTGAAAGATGGAACCAAGCTTCGTCAGTTCAAATGAAAAGAAATAGATCAATATATCCTTTAGAAACATTCTCTAGCAACCAATTACAGTAATCCATAAGCTTACCGTCATCCACTTCTTTTAATTCTTGAACAACATGCACAGCGTAGGATGTCAGCTTTAAAGGATGTGTTGACCCAATCGGCGAGAAATTCCACATTGCTGTGATAGACATCGTATAGACTGGTGGGGGCTTCTTTTAATTTGTGCCACTATGTCTGCCACAACTTCTGGTGTTCATACACCCGCACTCCTATTCTTCTTTCCATTTGAAACAGCCAGTTAAGTACCAGTTTTTAACTAAATCTTGAACTGTTGATTTTGCTGAGCATCATTGTCTGGAAACTTTTCATGAAAGCTTTTATGAACAACTTTAAATGATTGTGATCACACATATTCCTCCCGAAAGACACACATAGACTAAACTGACAGGCACGGGAACAGTGAGGTTCAGTTACTACGCTCATACATGGCTTAAACCAATTAGGTTGTTAAACTAAAATCGGTCAGACCAATGGATTGCAAAATTGAATGGGGCCAGTTTTTCGTGCACCACTCTGTAGAACATGTGTATAAACAAAGTCTGGAAATTTTTGGGCCAGGCTGTATACATAGTTCATAGTTAACAAAAGATGGGATAGATTAAAATGGATACACAGTTAGCATGAATGTTCGGCCATTAAATATATTTTAATGTTTTCCATATTGTCAGCCTCGTAATAATAACAGAAAAGAATGCTTACAAATAATTACTACCATTTTGTATTATATTTTAAATAAATTCCAGAATTTATATATTCCCATTTAAAGTAAAGCAAGATGTGAGAGATAATAGAAAAATTACAGGATATCTAATCTACATCAGAAAATGAAGCTATTTACTGTTATATGTTGAATATCCTGCAATTTTTTTAATATACATATAGCTTTGATTTGAACAACTCTTTATTCCTAAATACAGTATTAATTTTTAAATAGTTATTTAGATAATATTTTGTAGAATTTCAATGGAGATGATTACAAATTAAAATATAGACTAAAAGAACTATCAAATTTTTGTTCGATATTCAAATTTAATATATAAATATTTTATAAATAAGAATTCTTTCCTGTGATCGTCTTTCATTTTTAAATAAAAATTCACATTCAACGAAATTACTCAGGAAATCGATCAACTTGCATATTAATAAATTATAATTTTAGTCTATTACTCTTTGAACAATTATATTATTTGTAAAAGCAAGTATTAAATTACTATTCAATTAATAAAAAATATATCAAATTAATTACATTGAGACGAAGAATTAAAAAATCTGTTTTAATAGGTTTTGATTAAATTAAAATCAACTATCTATTCTGTTGAGTATGTAATGAGTAGTTTCTGGGTATCTTTTTTTTATAAATAAATTTTTTAGGTCATTTTTATTTTCAAAATATAAATCAAAACAAACAAGTCAAAAATATATCAAATTAATTACATTGAGAGGAAGAATTCAAAAATCTGTTTTTAATAGGTTTTGATTAAATTCAAATCAACTATGTATTCTGTTCAATATGTAATGAGTAGTTTTTGGGTATCTTTTTTTTATAAATAAATTTTTTAACTCATTTTTATTTCCAAAATATAAATCAAAACAAACAAGTCAGATTATACAGGGAGTCTACAGATTACAAATATCAACAAAATTTAACGAGAATAGAAAATTGGTCACAAAACGGGTCCTAAAGTGAACACTGCCACAGAGTAGACACTATTTGTTTTGATAGATTCTGACCTAAATATCGTGTTCTATGTGTTAAAAGGTTTTATTTATTTTAAGGATGTTTTAAAAATAAAGGGTTAATGTTCTGTGAAAATAAAGAAAGAGCAGTGGATTTAGTCAAGCCTTTAGAATTAACAATAATAGTTACATGCTTCAAATACCTATTGTTGAAAATGAATTATATGCTAGACTAAACAATGATGATGAATTTTACTATTCATTATATTAAGGATTTAATTAATATAAATTTTAATATTAGAAGAACTTCAACATATCGCAAGAATTCATGATGAAGAGAATGTGAATTTCCACAAGTAATATATACTCAAAATGAGCATGAGCAGCCAATAGATGTGAATCAACAATGAATGGATGCTGCTACCAAACATTTTTACCTGATGTGGGAAAAAATTGAAAATAAAGAAAAATATGTGGGAAGCAATTTCTAATATAATAAGAGAAACATTACAACAGAATTTTACTGCTACTCAGATAGAAAATTGTTATAAAACTATTTTAAAACATAAAAGGGCAGCAGTGGAGAATAACATATAAAGTTGCTGTAGCCGACAACATATTGAATATGATGATGAATTAAAATGCTATTCGAATTTCTGCAACAAAAAAGCAATCAGAGACAGAAAGCATAAGGAAACATTGGATTTGATTAAAGAATTATTTGGAAATAAATGATAATTTTTAACACTTATTGTGGAGACAATACAATGATATTGAAAAAAAATTGTGCTCAAGTTTGCTTCTTAGGACTTAGAATAATACAAAAAGAAATATTAATATTTTATTATAAAAAAATCTGGTGTGAGACAACACATGACTTTCTCTTATGCACATAGATATAGAAATAGTGTCCACAAATGATTAAATTATTATTTACATTTATTTTGGAAATGATAATTGTAACAGACACCCATCCAAGTTACTGGACATGCAAAACCCTGCTTAACTTCAGAGATTATCCCTGATAACTCACTTCAACGTATTTTTTCATGAAAAGCTCTAAATTCACGGAAAAGGATGCCAAAGGCATAAGAACCGTAGCAAATTTCAAAAGAAATGTTAAAAACATTTTCGAGAAAATCGCAAAAAAACTTCAAAATCACAAGAATAAAGTGGCACTTCAGGTCATTAGATTTTAACTAAATTCTAGACATCTCATGTGCAGAATATAAAAAACTTAAGTATAGAATTTAAAAAAAATCTCAAAAAAACAAAAAATGACAAGAGTAAAGTGTCAGTTATTGGATTCTAATGAAATTGCAGTTGCGTGCAAGGATGGATACAAACTTAAATATAAAATTTTGTTTATCTTTTTTGTTTTTGAGATATCCTGTTGACACACACAAACACAGACAGACCAATTTTTAAAAACATGATTGTCAGACTCGGGGGACCCGAAAACATGTATTTCCACTAAAAATTTTGACATTGAAAATTTTGGATGAAAACGATACTTTTTCTATATTTCATATAGGTAAGAGAAAGTAAAAATACAAAATGTATCATATGTGATACATTACCAGTATGCATACAATAGTTGGTAACTGCACACAGTTCAGAAAATATATTTCATTTTTTATGACATTTCAAGAAACAGTTTCTTTCCTTTGTCAAACAGAAGCGCAGACCACATTTTGTGCAGCTAACATTAGTTTGGCCTCCGACACACAACATGCAATGGCCTTTTGTTCCAAAAGCAGGGTCGTATTTTCTGAAAATTCGTAATTTCTAAACGTATCTTCTCCACCATACATAACAAAATCATAGCCCAATCCTGAAACTCCCACCGTAATATAAAGCTTAAAACACTCAGGTCTAGCTCCTTTGTAAGGTACCATCAGTTCATCAACAGAATGCCACTGTTTGTGTTCTACCGATTTTACGTACTTGACCCAATACAGGCCTAATTTTGAAATAGCAGTCATCGTTTTGGTCTTCATTATTTACAAAATCTGAAAACCTTCTGAGGGTTTCATACCATTTTAGAGGCATTGGGGAAACGAATATTCTCAGAATGTAGTTCTAGAGAACAGTAAGCAGTATAAGAAGAGGCCAGTCATGATTTGGATGCCAATAAGGTCATACATTTTATTTTTATTGGTATTTATACATTTATCAGTTAGATGAGTTGAATAAAGGTTGATGTTTTGTACAATAAGTTCAACCAACTGATCATCAAAACATTTGATAAAATATTCAATTGGCATGAGTATTTCTTTAAGTTCTGCAAACTTAATTTCATTGTTTATGAGAGTATTGTATCCAAATTCATCACTTGACCACCTAAATACGAGGGTATTTCAAATGAAATTTGGATTAGGTTTGTAAAACTGTTTTTATTGTAAAAAATTACTAGTAAACATATCATTTCTCTACATAATCTTCTTGCCTCTCAATACACCTTCTCCACCTGTTGACCAATGCGTCAATTCCATCTGAGAGAAACTTTTTGGCTGCTTGCGAAACCATTTATGTGCCGTGATTTTTACACTTTTGTCATGGTCCACAACAATATATGAGCTGAACTAATGCTCTCATTAATTTTTGAAGTGACTTTTTCAAGTTTAATTCGCCTGTTTTGATGAATCAGCTCTTGTGCCACTGCAATATTCTTTGGAGTGATTACTTAATTTACCTGTCTGGGGCATGGAGCGTCTCTCACACTCTCAGTTCCATTTTTAAACTTATTGACCCATTCAAAAATACTTGAACAAGCCATACAACTATCTTCATATACATTTATCATTCTTTTATAAATTTTAGATGGATTTACACCCTTTGCAGTTAAAAATCTTATAACTGAGTGCATTTCTTCGCTGGTACAATTATTTAGCGACGACATTGCAAACCATGATGACAGCTTGGTGCTGCAGTTGTTTTATTTAATAAACTAAGTGGCCAGAGGCTACCCAAATAATTACTTTAAAGCTTCATTCAATGTATTTTGTAACAGTGACACATTTGCATGCTCTGCAGACTCAATCCTGATTTCATTTGAAACGGCCTCGTATAATCAACTATTTCTAAACAATGTACCACACAGCAACTTACTGAAAGATTTGCTCAGCATAAAGCTTCCTTTTTTCTTTCATTTTTTGCCTTTCAAATTTTGTCGTATTAATTCTTCATTTTCACAAAATTCCTCTCTAACTTCTCCTGATCCATTAGAATTTGGGACTGAATTATCATTTATTACACCGGATACCTCTTCACCAACTTCAACGACATCAAAATACTCTGCACTGGTTTCATCATCTACATTTTCCAATTTTTTATCAGATTCTTCCATATTTGATGGCGTACTAGGATTTTGAAGCAAAGCAAAAATGTTCTCTGATTGGTGCAGCACAGTCTGAAAATATTCAATAAATTTTTTTCTGATGGAAATATTGGCAATGTAACACATATGATACAAACAACATACAAGCGAGTATTTTTATTTTGTATGTAGATTCTAGTAAAACTTGATTATTACCGATACATGCACATTATATCAAAGCTGTCCTTAGTAATCTGGGTGTTATTTGATTTAATTATCGAGAAAAAAAATTTACCATTTGGAATGAACTTGCACTGCAGCCTGCCATTTTGACAAACCAATCACATGTGGCACACTTTTACATTCCTAAATCAGCTGTAAAGATGGTGCAGTTTTCCTAAACTAAGAATGTATTAAATATGATACACTACCAACTTTGAAACAAATAAGTTGATGTGGAGACTACCCAAATAAGGGTTAAACATAGTTTAACTGAATTATATTTCATCAATTACATACATATACATATGTGAAATTAAACATTAATAAATAGGAAATTTGGTCCCAAAAAACCTTGTCACGCCTCAAAATCTGTATGTACTCTATTGTAATATGTTATTTTGGGGATGTAAAAAAATGATGATGCAGCAAGTCATAATTTATGAATGTCGAAGAAAGAAATGAATTGAGGATTTATTTCAGAAAGTCCCCAAATGTCATGAAATTGACTTAAAAACTCTGTTGATACCCTGTTATGGCAATAAGGAATAGAAATAAATGTACTGTAATAACTTTTGTGTTTATCTTTCAAATCTTAGGATATCTATAACTTAAAAACTTCTGTTTTGACTCCCAGTTTCCTGTAAACAAAGGCCATGAAAAGTTAAATACCCTCTACCAGCTTGTGCTTGGGATGTCATCATTGCTTCACAAAGTGATTTGTATTAAACCACAAAAGGTTCAGGTTGATCTTATCTAAAGAAATTCCTCCGTTTTGATAAAATAATTATCATTTTCTTTATTTTATAATTAATTTGTTGCACAAGAATGATGGTCGAACACAATTTTAAAAAGTTTCCAAGGTGATTCGATTTCGAATTGATACATATTAGAAAATGTTGCCAACCACTAAGCTGTTAAATGCATACTTTATAGAAATAGATCATTTGTTTCTTCTTGTTGATATCTTTAATTTAATTTATTATTTCTCCACTCCTGCTATTGTAAGTAGACTATTATGACCAAAGAGGTTTGGTTATTGTTTTTAAATCAGGTTTTGACTTACATTAATGGAAGTGGAAAAAATTTGACATGTACTTCAGGGTGTACCGTGCATTTTTAGTTTTGGATGCTTGCAAACTGCATTTTCGATTAAAAAAGTATCATTTATATGCCTTAGTGCTTTAATAACCATTGTTAAGTAGCACCATGGTTATTTGTGAGTAGGTAGAGGTTAAACTATTAAAGTTTATTACAACTGTTTATTTAAACATAGAATAATTAATGAACGCTTGGTGTAGGCAGGTTTCACCCATGCAATTATATAATAGTTTCACAATGTATCGTATTTATAAAAAAATCACAGATAATATGGATATTCTGTTTATGTTTAAATTACATCCAAATGCTGATTTGATGTAAAGCAGATGTCCATAAAATATATAGAAAAAAAAACTATTGACTTTTACTGGCCTAAAAATAACGAAATAAGCTTTACTAAAATAACATTTAAGAGTTGAGAACTACATATATGTTATCCTGTTTATTAAGGAAAAATAGTGTAATTGTAACCAAATTTATATCATGATTTTCTCAGCGATTCAAGTATATTATGTTCTCAACTGTATTTCTGTCAAAAAAAAATTGAATAAATCAAGAAAAATATGTAAGCGTTGCTCATGTAAATAATTTTTAAGTCAGCATACACATATTTTATGTTAAAAGAAGTGGAAGGCAGAGCATTGCTTTAATGATGATCATAACTTGTTCACTGCGGACCAATTAAATAATGCTAAAGTATAACGGGTGTGTTTAAATTACTCAATTAAAGGTTGAAATATGTCATTTTTAAATAGTTTGAGAACTTATTCTAATCCGTTTAAAAACGCCAGATTTTGCTTGTTTTTTTGCTGATTTTATATACCTATTTGGCAGTATAGCAATTTTGGACTGGGTCAGGTTAAAAATCCGAATCTAAACAAGGATTGTCATGAAACAAAAAAGCTGTTGTTATAAAGCCAAATTAGCATATAAGAGCGGTAATACTTTGAATAGTAGATATACAAATGTTATAATTTTTAGGTTATTTAAATAAGTGCAGGACCCTAGAACACGAATTTGGCATTTTAAAATAACAGCAGTTCAAGCAGATAACTCAGAGCTCTGGATGAGATTAATTGCGTAATTTAAAAATCCACCCTATACAAACAAAACGGTTGCTTAGTCAAAGATTGAAACTTGAAACATGCTACTAGGATGTATTCTGCAGGGAACACTAGGCAAATATTTAAAATTAAATCAAGATCTGTAATTCCATTTCTGCATTCACTGTATATAAAAATATGCTTTTCACTTGAATTTTAAGGTGCAGCGGTTTATATAAAATTATAATTAGGTCACAGGTATTTGCTATCAATAATATATTATCAATGTTAACTTGACAATACAATTGTCATATTTGCCAAACGATTAAAATTTATGAGTGGTAATTCATCCATTAACATATTTAGAAAATTTTAATGTTAGCTAAGTCCTTGCTTTTATTAAAATGTATTTTGATACAGGGTTATGTACATTTCTGGTAAAGTACAAGATGTCTTCATTTTATATATATACATACAAGGCTCAACAAAAATGTTACTGTGATTAAATGATATGTTTAAATTTAAATAAACACTCCTTGGCATCATTTTTTGTCTTTCCGACAAAAATATAGAAACAAAAGCTACTTTTGTAAATGATAATTGTGTTACAGCTTAAAATTGTGAAATGTGGTTTGTTTTTGTTTACCAACCTTAGAGATACTCAATGATCTTAAATTTATTTATACTGATGGGCTACAAATTATGATGGAAAGCTAATTACATATTTGAGATAATAGAAAAAAAGAAACAAGTGCATTAAAAATTATGAAGATTTTCCACATTTCCCTTTAGATAATGAATATTTGTCATAAGTAGGGGGCGGAATATATGCAAAGTGCATATATATGCATTTTTTGCATATTTTGTAAATTTTATAATGAAATGCATATTTTTCACAAATT
>JAHWXV010521602.1:0-11406 GCA_024586415.1 Phrixothrix hirtus | reverse complement strand
TATAGTGTTATATTTGTAACATGAAATAATTTTAATTTTGTACATTCTGATGATGGTATTACTTTTTTAAAAAAAGTTAAAATTGCCGAAACAATTGTCATTTAAATAAAAAAAAATATAAATTTGGGTGAAGACTATTTAAATTATTAGATTAATTATTATTGAATCATCTCTGTAGAAATAAACTATTTACATGAAGCTTTGATGTCGCGATACCCCGGAAAGTGTTCGACTTCTAACTCTTTAGTTATCCGAAAACATGGTAAACTTCGGAAAAGTAGGTAAAGTGGATGGATCCCATTGACTTGCCGAACATGATCCCTGGTTCGCTACTAACTTTGCTGCATATGAAATGGGTTAAGTGGGATCCACGCAAAAGAGGACATGACCTTAAAATCACTTCGTTCAATCGCCTGAATCCTCTCATCGAGAAATGTCTACAAATAGACAATGGCTCTCTTCTAGCATTTGTTAGTATTTTGCTGCTGACCATAGGTCACTTTCATCAAACCAGACATGAGTCTATTTATTACACGTTGTAATACCTTAAACATGTCAGCCACAATTTGTCCTGCGTGACTACTCTCCAATTGATTTCTTCAAAAGAGGTACTAGATATAAAATAACTTATACACATTCAATATGTCACAAACATAACAAAATTGGAAAAAGAGCAACAAGTGGTATAATAAAACATTCACTTGTTTACATATCGATGCATACAACTAAAAACTTATTTATATCAAATTATTACAAAAACTTGTGTTAAATGAAAAGTTATTTATAAACAGCTACATGTAGGTCATTTTGTGTGAGAGAAGACACATTTCTGTGTCTTTTCTCCAGTGCACGACTTTTTTAAAATTTGCACCTTTATTAGAAGTTTTTTCTACCTTCTTGAATGTCGACTAGATGCCACTATACAAATATATTCAAAGTTATTTAACATTTTCTATAAAATTCCTAACTCTGGTGAGCTGGTTATTTGTATACTTGTGGTCAAACTTGATGTGTGTTCTATCTCAAAAACGTTTGTTTATCTGTACGCCTAAAGGATGCAGACTCCAACTCGGTCGATGTCAATAAACTTTTTAAACTATAAATATTTATAAAATATGTCTTCTTTTCGGATAAGGAAGTAAAATTGTATGTTCCGTGCCACGTGATGTTTGATACGTTAAAAGTCCCTACTGGGGATGGAACTCTTCCGGGTTCGGAAAAAGTCTAGTAGGTATGGTGAAACGACTTTAATAGTTGAAGCCAAGAGGGCCCTAGGAATTTCCCCAACCCGAAGCCTTCGCCACAAAACAAACCATGAAATTTTATGTTTAGTATTTGTATTCTAAAGTTAAGAAGAACTAAAGTGGAATTCCGTAAAATATCGGTGTCGAGTTTACAACAACTATCGCTTCGAAACGAAATCTTTAGAATGGTGGGAGGAAGCTAAGTTGATAAAGGTAAACACAGAGTACCTTTTAATGTCGAACTGATATAGTAGATATCGATTATACATAGAGTTCACATACAGATTAGACCTTTATTGAAGTTGCTTCACGAAAACTTCAAATTGATTCCCTATGTTCTAAAAATTATCATTAAAATGCGCGAGCTCAAAAACTAAACTGAATTTACTAATTTCTAAAATGAAAAAATAAATCTCTTTCAAACTCATGCGGATGGTCATATTACATTTTGCAATATATGTAGACTCAAGCGCCGGATCTGCAATGCTATCATAATGTCTAAATTGATCAGTTTATATGTTTATATGTATATTAGCTTACGTCCCCAGGCCGAGCTAAAAGAAACTACAGTAAAGCGTTGTTACCACTATTTGAATATAAAAATAAAGAAAAGAGTTCAACTACTTATACTTACTAAATTAAATTAAACCGTTATGTTGTTATAAACACACTAACGCGCATGAGCCATTTCCATATTGACATTCAATAGTGTTACTGAAGTAGATGTTATTAGAGAAGTAGTTTAGATTTGCTTAAATCAAAATATAATTTTTTAATTTAAGAATCAATATTTTGTCTACTTATTTTACAGTAAACTTCATTAGTGTTTGGTTTAAACATTCATTATCCGAATATTTAAAAATCAGAAAACATACATAAGTTGTTTGTAATTTTTTAAAAATAGAAAATGAAAGGCATTTTAAAGTAACATTTAAATAGTACTAAATCGTTGACCTTAGAAGCTTTAAAGTTACGAGAATAAAGAAAGATCTGGAATAATAAGGAATGAAGATATGGAAATTTACAGTGACAAACTGTTTGTTTGTAAATAAATTTTTGTAACTATTAGCCCAGTCGTGGGCGGCGTTTTCAAGCGTAAACCAACAAAAGAACGTGTTTCAGCAAATCACCGTGTAATTACGTATATTATTCCACCCTCGTAACCTTCCTATAATGCCCCTCCGATTTGTTTCTCGAAGTGCAAAATGTTGCGAAAAAAACCGTTCTTTTAAAATATTTCGCTAAATAAAGAATTTACACAAAATACAGATACAGAATGAAACTTTTTTTTTGTAAATCGAATAAATGTTGGATTGTGAACGATGTTTGGTATAAAAATAAGAACAAAATATTTTCGTTTGAATTGTAAATAATATTCTTATTATTGTACATGAAAATTATTTCGAAAACGAGTATTACTCAAACAAAACTTCAGGAAAGTCTTTGTCGGCGTCTAAATGAATCATTGAATTCCAAGACCTCATCTTTTGTTTGCGTTTGTACATATCGAATCCATCGATAAGTACGATAATCCTGCCTTTCTGCAGGAGCAAGCATTATTGTAGTCCCTTTTGCAATTGTAGAAAATCGAGTCAAATAAATGTTTTGGGGTTGATATTCAATTGGGTATAAGATTTCTTCAGTTCAATATAGTGAGAAATCATTGGACATTCACTATATTTTCGATGGGTGGTAAACTGGCAAGCGTCATTGCTTTAATATTTTTTCGGATGTCAGATCTGAAGAAATTATAATGATAATCGTCAGAAAATACAACTGTATCGAATGACTAAGTGTTCATGTTGGTCTCTGGTGGTTTTTGGCTAAATTGGAGCCCAGGAAAAGTTTGGGCAAAAATGATGCAAAATTATCAAGTTTTTAATTACTGCTTCGTGATATTTGTAGAGTTTCGCAAAATTTCTCTATAAAGATATTTATTTATTTAAATGTGCCAAAAACCTTGCTTTATAAACCACACTAGGACAGTTTTGAAAATCTTAAGTAGAAACTAAGTATTTTACAATTTTCTATTTCCGCGGCGTATTACATTTAAAATTCCTGGGTTTGCAGTTATTTATATAAAATTTTCATCAAGATTTTTTTGGGAAACGAATACAGATAATGCAAAAGTGAAACAGTAGTTTTATATCGGTTTTTTGCTCACATTCAAGTACTGTAATAATTGTTAGCAAATAGTTTTGCGAATATCGATTAAAATTCAATTCTCGCGACTTGAATCCGTGCTTTTCGCAATTGAAAAAAAAAATCTGAGCTGGGGGGTATTGCAGAATAGGATGCAAGGCATATTTAAAAGCACGATTTCCATAGGATTTGCTGAAACAAGTCATTGTTTTGGTTAAATCCCTCTCACAACTGGACTATATACATTTTATCCATTTATTTTTTTTAAAAGATAGCATTATACTCTGTTTATCCCTTTTGCTTGAAGTACGTATTTTGATCAATTTTTTCCTTTCTTCTGATGTAAGTAAATTAATTTAACTTGAAAGTTAAGTTATTAAAAATATTCTAATGGTTATTAAAAGCATTAAATTGATTTTTGGTCGGAAATTCGATCCCCTAATATTTCTTGTGGACAGCACGAGGAATTCTTTCCCGGTATCATACTATAATCGTTCCAAGTGGTTTATATTGGAAAACGATTCTGCAGTATTGATCTTTGTGTGTATATCTAGCTACAGCGTAAATTACATAGATATTCTTTTATTTTATAAGCACCTGTTTGCATTGTATGTTTTCATTATTAATTCTAATTTGTATTTATCATAACAACGGATTAATGATACTCTGAAGTTAGTCACGCTTACATTAATACGAAATGTTTAAAGAGCGATGATTTGGAATTAAAAATATTGATGGTAATTTATATTAAAACAATGACCTATTCAAATACTTATTCTAGAGTTTTAATACACTCGTCTAACTTACTAAACCGAAACCGCAGCCAAAAAGAGCGTGTCAACTTTCGATCCTCTTCTTGTAAGCTTTAAAATAGTATGAGGAGTAGCGAGTTGTCAGATTCCGGTTCAAGTTAAATAGATCAATTTTTTTCTAACGCCATTGGTAGGTTCTGTTTATCAGGTATTTATCATGAACAATACCCCAAAGTTTTCTTTGTCCGTTTTTGAAATAACCCAAACCCATTTGTTATGAAAGTTTATGTGCTATTCCTGATGAAACCTTCATTAGTGAACAGAACATTTGGAACGCATTTTAATAACAATCCTTTATTAAGGGAGGTGGTGATAAAGTACGGACATTTTTTACGAAGTGAAGTTGGAAATCATTTATAGATATTACAGTTCTGGCCATTTCTGATGGATTTTAGTAGGATTGCTGCCTTTTCGACCTTGACTCGGAGATCTGGGATTTTCAAGTTTTGTATCCAATTTGTACTTTTGTCATGGTTACGTCGTGATATATAATCGTTAATATACGGTTGATCAACAGATATTTTTTATTTTAAAATGCCACGGAAAAACAGCGTGCATTTGAAGTTTAGTACAACCACATTAATAAAAGTTTCCCACAATATTTCAAGCTGTTACCTTTTGAAAGACAAAGCTAATGCCGACAAGGAATTGGGTTTGAAGTGTCACAAGGCAACTTCTGATATATCTCGGCTTAGTTGAGCCTCATCACAAATCATATCCTAGGAGATTCTTTGTCAGGATTAGCTTTACCTATCAAATTATTTTGAAAATTTGCAGTTTTAGATATTGTAAGCAATTAACACAGATTAATTCACCAGTGTTCTTCAAATAGTATGAAGTATTTCCTTCATTATTTCTACACTAGGAAATCGTTATAATGACAATTGTATAATACACTTATTCAAACTCTACGAAATTTCGATTGTAATTTCGAAGTTAAAAGTCATAAAATAATATCGTCAAGATTTAACCTAATAGAAAATAGTGGAGCCAAAGTTTAAGAATAGTATGCAAACTGTGCGAACATTAGAAAATATTGAATTGGCTGCAATAACATTTAAACACGTTCAGCACGTTCAGCAGAAAACCTGCAGCAGCTGCAGAAATATCTCGAACTACCTTACTTAGTAATCCTTCAAGATGATTTACAGTTTTATCATTAAATGATTAGATTATTGTGTAAGTTTATTTTGGAAACGATAATTGTAACGATCACACATCCAAGTTACTGGACAGGCGAAAGTCTGCTTAACTCCTGAAATTTTCTCTGATAAATTGCTTCAACGCATTTTTTCAGAAAACTATTAAGTTCACGTAAAGGGGCATTAAATACATAATAACCGTAGCACATTTAAAAATAAAAGTTATGGCTTTTTTCGAGAAAATCGCAAAAAAACTTAAAAATCGTAAGAATAAAGTGGCACTTCCGGTCATTCGATTTTATCTAAATTCTTAACTTCTCATGTGCAGAAGATAAAAAACTTAAATGTGCATTTTCATTCATATATTATATTTAGTTTTTGAGATATGTTGTTCACAATTAAAATTAAAAAAAGAGGTTAGTTACAGTGGTTTTTATAACTTTAACTAAAATTATTTTCTTGAATCTAAATATTTACAATCATATCTTATTTTAAGCCGTTCTTTTTATTTACGACGTTTAGAAATTATTGCGTTTCAACTATCTACATATATATCTAATTGTGTACGCCTGCCATCCATTGACAATTAATCAAATTATTTTTACCATTTTTCACCTTGACTATGTTAATTAAATTTAACTTGGAATAAAGCTCTTTACGTTAATAGAGCAATTAAAACTGTTTTCCCATCCAAAAGCGCTAACCCAAAATTCCATTTTGGTATTAATTAGCAATTTCATGTTATGACACTAAGAATTATTTTTTGATATTATCAAGTTAAAATTAGTGCTTGCTTTTACCGCAACTAATTAATTTCAATAAAAGAACCTCTACGTTTTTTTTAAATCGCATTTAGAACGTTTTTACCTGATGTGCCCAATGGCTGTGTATGAAAACAGTTCGTAAAGTCTATAACATTTTATTAAATGTATTATACCGTATCATTTTTGAAATTCTAAAATTATGCATTTTATACATCTTTAAATGCATTAAATTAAACACATTGAAATTTTTAAGTACTTTTACCGTTGGCTATAGCTATTTCTTCAATCAACGCTCTTACGAATATTTACAAATGCAAGCATATGGAACGTTTTCGGAAGATTATTAATAATAATTGTTAAGTCTTTAACTTGAAATAGGTATGACAGTTTCTTTTAAATAATGCAGGGTAGCATCGATGAACCTTAACACGGTACTATTATAAAGAAAATCCCATAAAATAGGCATTTTTTTGGAAAAAATTGAAAATGTCCACTGTTTGAGAACTACCGCAAAGTGCATATACAAATTAATGTGTCCAGGCGACATTCCAATATCAACTACGTGTTGTTGAGGAAATAACATGTTGTTCAATATCAAATTACTGCAGCAAAACTAACCAATCTCAATACACAATGACCTACTATTTTGATCATTTGTATTTTATGGAGACAAAAAATCAACATTTAATACTTATTTAAACACACTCAAGTTTTTATAAGCACCATAATTTTCCTAATTTATTTTTCAGAACGTTTTAATTTTTAGAAATCGTAAAAAATTGTTAAGAATTTTTCATTGTTATAAGACATTCTTTTATTATTACATGTACTATTCTAAATTACATTGAATCTAGGTCTCATAAACCCAAATTTAAAGCAAGTGAAGTGGCATTTGTTTCGTTTATTACATTACAGAGTCAAAGAATATTTTTCCTAACCTTTCCCAACTTGCAATTTGGGATAAAATTAATACATTGAGAACGGACGCAATTGCTTTTTTTACAAGAGGTGTTCAAAATTCTCGCCACCGCTGGCAATAACGCTTGTGCTCTACTACTTAATGATTGTTGTGGTTAGAGGGGCATGGTGGGAGAATTACGAATAGTTTGTGAAGCATCACGTATTCGTTCTGCTGATTGTTCTATGTTATTTATAGGCACTACGTAAACTCATTGTTTCATATGTCTCAATAAATAAGAATCACAGAAATTTAAATCCGATGTTCAACTTAAAAACAAATGTAATTAAATTAATAAATACACAAAATTGAAAACTGTTGCATTTCGGTAACGTTCAAAAGCGTGTAACAAAACACAAAAATTCTGATAATCTAACATTGCATATAAGGGTTGTAAGTGAACGCGGAATTATAAATGGCATTAATATGCACGATTTATTCGTTTTACTGTTTTGGAATGACATAAAACTGTGTCACGTGTTTATAGCAGCTTTATTTTAAAAGCGTTTTTCTTGAGAAGGACAAGGAATTTTTAAAAAGAATACCTTTCTCTTAATTTAGGATTATCTCCGCGTGAATGGTACAAGTTTGCCAGTGTGTTTTAAAATTAGTCTGTATATATGAAATTACTTTGATCATTATATACAAGCACTTCGTAATCTGAATGCCATATTATCATTTAATTATAATAGATGAGTGTTCATATAAAATGGAACTGTCACACCTTAAAATAAATTGCGACTTTTTTCATTTAATCCTAGAAAAATATAAGTATTTGCTTAATTGTCAGCACCTCAATTACTTGAGTCAACTTGATATGAAAATTTGAATGAAAAAATAGGAAGCAAGTTGAAATCCTTATAAAGTTTTTGAAGCAAAGTAAATTATCATTGTTTAAAGATAAAGAAATTAGATAACGATTATTTGCCCAGATATTAGCGAATTATTTGTTTATAGTCATGTAAGTTAATTTATTTATAAAAACAAAGTGTAATAATCATTTTAAGATACATTTTAAACGAGACGACGCGACGAGTTAATCGCCGGCTTTAAATTTGTTATTTACGTATAGAGATACAATTATTTCGTGAGCCTAAGCAACTACATTTATTGGATTTTATAGGAAACATACGTTTATTAAACAAATACAATTGCATTTGTTATAAAGTAGTTGTGTGTTTAGCTACTAAATTAAAGGGACTGCGGGAAATTAAAAACATAAGTAAATAGACGTGAAGGGTAATACAATATTTCATAAACAATTGGCATTCATCATACATTTTTAAGGAACAACTTACAATATTTTTTCGAATGAATTAATATTGTATGCAGATTTGTGTTTATTAAGGGCACGTATATACGTGTTTAAATAATTCACCTTATTTCTCGGCTTTCTTATATATTAATATTGAATGATTTCATTATGTAAAAAGACTATCTTCAGTGTTTTCAATCATGTATTATAGTTTAAGATAAATGTGGCTCCTAGCGCCACGAAATCTTTGAGCATCTCCACTGAAGAAATGACTAAATCAGCCGTAAAACAAATTTAAAGAGTATTTCTCGGGAAAGAGATTTGAACGTGCAGGAATGTAAAAATTGATAATGATGTGCTAATGAGGAAATAACCGAAGCAATTGAGAAATTAATGAGATGTACTAAGTTATAAGATTCGATAGAATTGTATAGTCAATTTTTGTTTTGTTTTTCATTTTCTCAGTCCTATTCTCATCACTTTTGTTTTTTTATCACTTTACATATGATAACATTAAGGTTGCACGATTATGCTTCGCAATAGGAGATTCACTAACATATTTGTCGTTTTGACACTGATGAAATTGATTATTCCATGATGGAGACCTCCGTTATATTCGTGTGGTATCCTTTTCTGTAATACATTTTAAATAATATTGAAACAAAAAGAATTGCTTTGTTAAATATAATAATTAACACATTTACTAATATTTCGCAATTTTATATGCAAATTCTCTGCAATTTAGATTGTATCTTTATTTAAACTTACATGTACATAAATGTAGTGGCTTTAAATTTTTCTATTTTTTTTATATTATGTAATTCAATGCTTATTGAAGCTACTGAAGCCTAGTCTAAGAACGAAATGTGAAACTTTTACCCCGAATTCGCAAAATAAATATTTACTTAAAATGAATAGTGCGCGTAACAAGCATGCATTTTTTGCGCAACCGACCTGTTTTTGCTCATTTACCAACTAAGTTGATTGTCACATTTCGATATATTTATCGAATTGTTGTGATTGGCATAGTAACTCCACAATTATGCTTCACAACAAGCGTTGTAGTACCGTTACAAAACGGAGTAAATCTTTGATATCTACTTGTCGTAGTTGGTTGATAGTTGTCGCTAGCGCAACAAACAGGTCTGGAACTTGTTATAAAGCATTTACCGATCTTGTGACGTAATATACTATACTGAATTTTGTTCTATTATGTTTTTAATTTTTATAGTTTGTTTTGATATCTTTGAATAAGTGATATTAGCGTTGCCTGGCAGAGAATTTTATGAGATATTTAATGCTTTACTTTGACTTTATACAAGTTCGCTATTTGTTTCCTGTTAATATTAAAATGAGAAAAGATTAGATTTATTAAATTATGAATTACTTTTATACACAGTGGCTGAAAATAAAAATTTACCTTGCGCTACAAGAACGTTTACGTTTATTGTTTCAATTATTTATAACTTTATAAATTAAAAATAGTTTGCTTAATTTCAAAATATAAATAGTTTGTTTATGTTATACCTATATTAAGTTGTCTAAAGTTTTTCAACAAAATTTGCAAAACGGGCAAATCCTTTTAACTTTTCACTAATTTTCGTTCTGACAGTCTTTCACAGTAAAATTGCGAACTTCGTTTTTATATTAATTAGGTTTTAAATTCAGAATAATTTGCTGATTATTATTATCAATATAATATACACTAAAAAATCTGGTATGGCCATCCACATAATTTTACCATAATACCAATTTCAACCAAATTTGGTTTTGAACTCATTACTAGTTTTTGAGTTAGAACACTTTATTAATAACTCTTAGGAAAACGTAAGAAGTAAACATCAGGTGTTCTTGAATCAATTTCAGACACTATCTAATCAATTCCTAATCAATCTTAATATAAAAATACTGAATATGAAATTTGGATGTAAAGTTCCTATTAGTGTTTGAGGTAAAACGCCCGCAAAATTTGATTACGGATATGTATCCGTGATGGACCTTAAAACTTGTAAACCCATCAAACAGAAAAATAATTTTGCAGGCTTACAATACTTTCCAATACATACGCATCGTAAAGCGAAAATGTTTATAATAAAATATATTTCATTCTTTAAATGTAATAATTATCCAGAATATTAATTAGGAAATGGAATACTAGCCAAACTCCACCTTTAGTCATTTTTTGGAAAAGTTCCAAAACTGCGTTATTACATTCTATATAAACTATATAGGAATGAGAATTTACGCAACAAATTTTCAGGTTACTATAGAAACAGCTATTTTTAAAATCATTATAAACCACTGCAAAACGTCATCTTAAAAATTTTTCATATAAACTCTAAACATCTATAAAGATATCTTATTTTACCTTAAATATGAAAATGTAGCCAGCACACGTGCGTTATATAGGTCGTTGAAAACAGGACAAGTAATCGAGTAACAGAGATTCCAGAATATATGGTTACATCAATTTATAAGGGTTTGGTTTCTTGTAAATTGAAAATTAAATATTAAAGAATTACGAACATTCCACATTCATGAATGGAAATAGATTTCTTTTACACGAATAAAAAATACGTGATGTGAAATTCAAATATAAGCTCATTTTTCTATTTCTGTATACCCAAAAATTAATCATTTATAAATCTAGATACACATTTATATTTATATTGTGATTTCTATTACATGCAAATAGAGAAATGCATATGATTAAAAATATATTTATAAACGAAATTATTACTATTAAGTGCACGTTAATACAATATAGCTACTAATAATATTATCTTTATTTAAAATCAATATTGTCTAATAATTCTGCGGATGTACGTTTGTATGTGTACTGAAGCGTCATAAATACAGTACTACTTTCAAATTTAAGTTTCTTTGGACGAGTGGGGGGAAAGCGACTTTGATCTATTCAGGGTTGCTTTGAAATGATTGCAGACATTTTAACCACGTATGCTTTATAACTTATACAGCCAGTTCCTTATTGGTAATAAGTAGGGGGCGGAATATATGCAAAGTGCATATATATGCATTTTTTGCATATTTTGTAAATTTTATAATGAAATGCATATTTTTCACAAATT
>JAHWXV010521573.1:0-14170 GCA_024586415.1 Phrixothrix hirtus | reverse complement strand
CCTGAACGCTTCGCAACGCTAGCTTTTGTCGCACGACCAACGAAAGGCGGCATTTGTGAGCTCTTCATGAGGGTTTGTCAGATTCCTCCACCGAGTCGTACGTTCAACTGCGGCGACACAAATAAGATGGGCCTCGCACAATGTATGACGGTGATTTTCAGGATACTTCAGTTATTTTATGGCTCAAGCAACTGTTTAACTGAAGGATCATGACTAACTTTCGGCGACGGCGCCCATTGCCCAAGCAACAAGGCACAATCGACGACAGCGATAAGACCGACAAACTTCCAAGCGTAAACTAGGTTTGTAGGTACAGTTATATATTTTAAATCAAAGGTTGATTTACTAGGCGAGCCCCACCATGAGCGTGCAACTCGATGTTTACGGCTTCGCGGTTGGATTTGAAGTCACCCGGCTTCATAATTGAAGTCCCCTAAGCATACTTGCGTCGTTCTTTATATACTAATTTAGAACGCGGAATCTTTATTCCACTAGCGTATCTTATTTGCTATTTCATTCTTGCGTTTTACGATAACTTCTTGTACTTGAAACTTGCAACATGTTAATATTTAAAATGGTAACATCTTATTGATATATACAATTAACTTATTTTAACTAAATACATTATTTGTAGCTTCTCTAATACGCAATTTACATATTTAATTCAGTTGTCATTTGAATTGTACATTATCAGTAAATTTGGTATTGTGAACTTTTAAGGTTGGTTTTTTAAAAAATTTTCTTATGTAACCTATACCCAAAATGACCATACGTAAAAAATGTGATCTTTCAAATTCTGGAATAAGAAATAGGGATGGCTATTCAAAAAAAAACATCTATAGCGTAATATATCCTACATGAATCACCCTGTGTATATATTTTGTATTTATAAAAATGTACATTTAAAAATAAAAATCGACGTGTCCGAGCGTTCTTCCTGAAAGTTGTTTTCTGAACTTTTAAAGAATTTATGCATTACTTTACGAACGCATTGTACAAAAATACAATACAATTGGGGGAATACCCGAATTTTAATATATCAATTACATTTCATCAATGAGTATACATGTATTTTATGTTCCGTGTTCAGTTCCTGGAACGCAGAAAAAATTATTTGTTAATAATTAGTTTTACTTATGTACGTAAAGTTACTTCACATATTTTCAATATTCGTCTGTGTTTGAAAAATTCGACAGTTTATGTTTAAACTAATGTGTCTAAGTTTATGGTGCTGTAACGTCCTATTTGAGTTGGTAATAGACTTTGCTTACGAATACCTACTTTTGGGTGGCAACAAGAATGTTACTGAAGTGCTTGGATAGCTTTTACACAGTCGGAGGATAGAGGTTCAATTGGTGGTGTCTTGCAGCGTTGTTGTACTCTGGGGACAAAATTAATGGGCACAGGCGAACACCTTTTAACGTTCTATAAACATTAACTTTTTGATTGTCCCTCGTAGGTACTGGTATGTATATTAGGCTTTTGTACTTTTTGTGATTACCTCGTATATGTACTTGGTCAATTTTTATGTATTTATTACAGAATAATGTTAGCCGGTTTAGAGTACTCACAATATTTTTATATTTGTTTATAAGAATTATGCTGGTTTATATAATTCAGGTAATTTAATTTAATTCTTTACGCTTAGCGCGATCTTTTATTTTTAATTTTGCTTTAATGAACTTTGTTAATTCGGTTTGTATTTTATTGATTTAAGTCAATCATAAGTTGGTAACTAGTTTAATATGTTTATTAATTAATTAAAATAAGCATACATTTGTTATATACAGCAATTGAACTTAAATCTAACTATTTACAAAATTTAAATATTTTACAGATGTTTTTGAAAAAGCCGGTTGAACATTCTTTATGTTAATTAAGTCGACTTTGGTACAATTGTGAATGCGCAATCATGATTTGAATTGTAACGGTGTATTTCAATATGGCGCCTAGACAAAATATTTCTGGATGTTTCTACCTTATTTTGGTGCTAATGTGTTTAAACAAATTAATTATATGTGCTGGTATAGATGTGTTGGAGTGCGCTTGGTGCAAGTGTGTCTGACAGGGTAGATTCGCACAATTTCGTGTTAAAAGGTCAGTACATTAAGATTTGCCTTTCTTTCAGCAGGTCAACTTTGTACATTTAGATTATTAATTTGAAGGGAGTTTTAGTGCACCTCAAAGCGAAGATCCAACCTAGTACATTCAGTAGTCCAATCTGTAGATCGATGTAGTGCCTATTTAGGTACAATTTTACCTGTAGCAGACTTATTATATACAGTTTAGCAAAATGTAAAAGAAATTATGCTCTGATTTTACCTGAAGAATTGATGGCAGTTTATATTTGTCTGGCGACAGATTGTTTATCTAGCAACAAATTTGTTGTTATTTTCTAGGAGGAATTGAATGCTTTAAAGCAGTAGTAAGGTCGCTCTCTAATTTTTCCTTGTCGACATCCCGGTATTTATATGATTTGCCAGCCTTCTCAAATGCGAGTAGGGATAAAAATTTTAGTTTCAAAAATTAAGAGTTGTTTCATTTTTTGATTGGCATTTTTGACGATCTCAATGTACTTAATTTTTGATACTACTTTCAAAGTTTTGTCATTATTATTAACTTTGTTATAATAATAAACATATTTACATTTTCAAATTTAGATTTAGATCAAATATATTTTATTAGTTAGATAATTATTGTTTCTATCAGTTTGCTTATAAACTCAATGCATTTTAGATTTATTTTAGCTAATTAATAATATTTAAGTTTTAATTTACGGCCTACGTGAAATTTTGTATGTAGCGTATCGAATTTCTTAGAATTTCGATAAGGGACATCTGCCTGTCCGGCCTGTAAGGCGTGGAGCTTATTCCTGGAATTATATATTTTGCAACGGTTTTAATTTTTAATTTACATGATTGTTTTAAACAATTTCTGACTGGATATTTTATTTATATTTGATTTTTCTTAGCTGTTTTATGTAATTAATTTTATTTTTACATTTTGGTAACAGTTTACATTATAAACATTTATGAATTTGTTATTGTTATGCAGATAACTAGTTATATGGTAGATCAAATTGTCTTTTTGATTCAATCACTCGAAAATTTTAATCGTTTAATCGTTTTAATCGAATTTGGCACTTCAGCGTTCGTGCTTTTATCGCTTCGTTTCCAAAATTGATTCACACATCACAAAATAATTAAAAATTCCGGAATCGGTTTCTAAAAGGCGGCGGCACGTTACAGTACCTTTTTCAGGATAATTTGAGTTTTTGATCATTTCTTACAACTAATAAAGGTAATGTTATTGTAAATATTTGGTTTAAAATATGAATTAAATTTTGTGGAATTAATATAATTTGGGTTTTTATTATTTCTTTTTTCCACGATCTTTTAGAATAATACATAGTTTTCTTTTCATATTACACAGTTTTTCAAAATTGTGGAACCAGTCCCCCTATTTTCATATATTTAATGTTTTTTTCACAAGCTTTCCTTTGAAACGTATATACTGGGTAAAAAAGAGTTGGGTGTATTCGAAGTAACTGATTGTAAAATTTATAAGAACTTGCTTAGTTCATAACGAAAAACGAACAAGTTGACCATCATCACAGAGATAAAAAATTTATATTATTGCAGATATCGTGACAAATCTAGTACCATCCACAAAGCATGTTGTTTTAGCTCACGCCATGTGCTTGCGCACATCAAGCAAAATAAATTCCATCTTTAGATTAAACTTAAAGCGTTAGTCACTCTACTAGAAAATCTTTTAGATTTACTATGAAGGATGCAATACAAATATCAGTCAATTAACGAGAACATTTTTTAAAGTGTACGCTGAGAGATACAGTTAATCGGGGTGAAGGGAGACTAAGGGGTTAAGTGAAGTAATTACATTACTGGTGAATTTTTCAATAGGTAATAGTTGATTTTAACTGTTCACGATCATATAACCTACACATATCACATCTAGATTAAATAAAAATAAACAATATGCTTTAAATAATCCAGATTTTTAAAAAGCGCGAAAAACTTTTTATACATGTAAGGAAAGATAAGTACTTGAAGTTTTATTTACTGCGGTAGTTAATCTAAATATTAAAGAATAGGTTAAGTAAATTTTTGAACAATAATTTTTTTCCTCATGTTGGCGATTCTGTAAACATTTACAGTGCTTGACAGGGGGCAAAAAATTTAGAGAATCTACAAGAAGAAAGTAGATGGCAGAATATAGTCCAACTACTCAGTAGAGATGATTAAAATGGCAGTGCAATAAATAAAAAATAAACAAATAACGTTAAGGGAAGCGAGTAGATATTTAAGGTCCCGAGGGCAACTCCAGTAGGACGTGTAAAGGCAATAAAAAGGAAAACGAACGGTGGCCAATTAGCACTGTCATCCGATGAAGAAAATACGGTATTTGAAATTGTAATGATAGCTGGGGTTACTCCTTTAAAAAGGTTGTTATATGTCTATTAGTTAAAAGCTACTTGGATCGAGAGGGAATACTACGCAGCGTTCTTAAAAATAACCTACCTGGATCAGATTGAGTCGAATCTTTTTTGAAGCGTCAAAGGCAAATTAACAACTAGAATGGTGAAAATATTAAAATGTGCCAGAGCTGAAACTAATGAAGATACATTGAACAAATATTTTGATCACTTAGAGATTATACTTCAAGGGTTACCACAAGAATGTATACTGAATTATGACGAAACCGTTGTCGTAGATGATCCTGGCACACCTAAAGATGTTATTAGAAGACGGTCTAAGAATTCAGAGCGTATCATATATACATCAAAGTCTGCCACTTCAGTACGGTGTTTCATCTTAGTGGACATATGCTAACCCCATTTAAAGTGTACAAAAGCGAACATATGTACGGTAGCTGTCTATAAAATTGCTAAAACCGCTTTAAGTATGGCTAGTGTTAATTGCTTTCGATCTGCCAGTGACAACAACCCCCAAAAAAATGTGGAGACGTCGATAGAAATATTTTAAAAATGCAGGACAAAATGGATTTCAATCAAGAAAAAATAAAATTCAATCAAACTAAATTACTAGAAAAAATGGAGTTCAATCAAAAAGAAATGAATTCCAATCAAACTAAATTACAAGAAAAAATGTATTCCAATCGAAGTAAATTACAAGATAAAATTAAATCACACCAAAATGCTTTTAATAAAGAATTTAAATTAAATCAAAATAAAGTGCAAAGAGAAATTACAAATAAATTAAAGGAATAAATACTATTCATTAGTACCGACCAAAATGAATTTCAAGAAGAAATTAAATTCAAATTAAAAGAGGAAATTAAAACAATTCAAGTTAAACTGCAGATAGAAATGTTATCAGTTAAATCAAGTCAAAGTAAATTACATGAAGAAATCATAATTGAAAATAAATTGCAGGAAGAAATCACCAATAAATTACAAGAAGAAATTAAATCAAGCCGAAATAAATTAGTAAAAGAAATAGAAGGCGTAACCAATAAGATGGTAACCAAGTATGCGGAAGTAACTAAGACGCGTGACGATTTGTATCAAAAGTTTATCCTCTTCACCATAAACAGAGAAACCAGCATGTTTAGGAAGGAGTCGTCCTTAATTCTTATTCAAAACTCTGCAAATTATACCATACGATCTGCAGAACAATCTTGATTATCTTGTTTCAAGACCAGAAATGCGATATGGTGATCAAAAGTCTTTATTTATATTCATCATATTATAATTATTTATTTACATGTATTCAACTTAAATATTTATTTTACAATACACTACTAATAAACGTTTATACTTTCATTTATTTATACCAGTTTTTAATAAGATAAAGTTCTTTGTAAAACTAAAAATTTGAAGGAATTCAAAATACTATTTATAGAAAGGAGAAATTTAAAAACATTCTAGCTTAATAAGGAATAAAGTTAGTCAGAAGGATAATGTGATAAACTCCAATGCGATTACGCGTTTCTTCCACCTTGAATTTATTTAGATAGTGATTACATCTAATCTTCAAAGAAAGTGATTGCCAATTTATATATACGTATTGTAATAGTTTTATTCTTACTGGAGCTAGGTGGTGCTAAATCTAAAGATACTAAAACTAGATTTTGGGATAGTTTGGAGTAATGGTGGTGGGGATAACGTATCAGATTTCAAGTACTTATAAAATCCCCCCGGTAATGAAGCTAGAAAGTGCCAGCTATAACAAATGTAGAGCTAGAGTTTTAAATTTCTGAGGAAATTTGGGCAGGGGCACCGATAATTTGGTCCTGCCCGAAAAAAAATGGTTATGTCTCAATTACTTGTGAGGTACTAGCTTAAGATGTTCTGGAGCTAGGTTTTAAGACAAATTGATTAATTGGGTGGGGGGAGTTAACAGACTTGAGATAAGACAACTTAACAAGAGATGGATGACCTAATTTCAAGCATGTCGAAAAGATTGGCAGAATGCGATAGAAACGATAAAAGGTATCTAGTTTATTAAAACTTCCTTGTTAAATTCGTCCTAGTTTTAACATTCTTTAATTAAATTTGATAAACATGAATTATGCATTTACTGCAAGCTTTACTAAAACCGCTAATATTTTGGAGTATTCGGTGTTTTTTTTTCAAATACTTGGAGTTATACCCGTGCTCTCTATCATAACACTATAAAGATGTTTGAAACGAAACAATGTCCACAGTAACATTAAAGTAGCAAATTATGGCTTAGCTAGCTTTTATAGAGTTTTAGTACTACTAAATTATAAGCTTAAATAAACAAAAATTGTACATCTTTACATTTTTCCGATTACTTATAGCGTTTCCGATTTGTTGTATTACAGAAGGACAGTGCACATCAGCCGTTTTTCTTGTACAAGAAAAGGATGAGATTTTGCATTTTCCTAGTTTTCATATTATTTTTTTTATCAATAGAAAGCGGCTAATATGCACCACATCCGTGGAGTGCACATAAATCGGAAACGCTATAAAATTTGAGTGGTTATTTTAATTAAAATGCTTCATACTAAGTTTTTATGTTAATTTTGCAAATACATTTAAACCTTATATTTTGCTGAGTTTAGTTTTGCTGCTGTGTATCTTGACTTTGCTAATAGGTCAAGTTGAAATGCGAATTTCAGAGTTGTTTTTTGTTTACTAATATTATGTATCTTATCGAACAAGATAATAATTAGCTGAAACACCGCCATGCGGTTTAAATTGATAACTGTAAATTTCATGTTTTTGCTGATGGTACTGTGATTTATATAAAGATTGTTGGAAACGGGCTAGTTGTGAATAAATTAAAATCTAATGTTGTAAATCGAAATGTATATTGATTGGTAAAAAAAGTTTTAGATATTTGGATTAATAATAATATAAAAATTGAAGTAGGTGGTGAAGAAATAGAATTAGTTGCAAGAATAAAGTATTTAGAAATCTTGGTTGATAGAGATTTGAAATTCAAAGATCGTGCAGATTATATTTGGTGTCATGTCTCGACTCAGTAACATTATGGTCTAGAAAAGTTATTTTTAATACAGTTATTTTACCTTATTTTCATTATTATGGTACACTTTTATTTTTATTGGATCAAAATGAATGGAATAGAATAAAAGTTACAGAATAGAGCTATGAGACTGATTCTTAAATACAGTAGATTTACAAGAATTTTGGATGGATGAAAACAATTTTGCCAATATTGTTTTGATTTTCATACATAAAATTAAGTTGGGGTTAATGCCATCATATTTCAATAATTTACTAAATAGTGGTCATATGGTTCATTATCATTTTACATGGAGTTACTTAAATTATTTTGTGAATGTTAAAGGGGTTATTTTCTATAATAGTTTAGATGTAAACATACAAAATTTAAATAACTTTAAATTTGAATAACTTAAATTTTTTTAAGAGAAAAATAAGAGATTTATGTACGAAAAAATTTGTGTAAAGATGAATAATTTGCTAATTTAATTTTGTTTTGTGATTATATTTAATAAGATTTAATTTTTTCTATTATACTGTTAAATAATTAAGTGATTTACATTGTTAGTTTTAATGCTAAATAAAAATTCTTATTGTTATTATTATAATTTTTAGTTTCAAGTTTTAAGTTTTATATGCGTTATATTAAAAATAAGTTGATGGTGTTTATAAGCATTATGACACGAGATTGATTTATAAGTAAGTTACATACAAAATTTTTAAGATCATTTAACGTGGAAATATTAATTGAAATTAAAAACACATATCTAATTTGCAATTTTAATTTATAATTTTGATAAGTTTATTAATTAATTTCAGTATAAATACAACCTTGAATGCTTAAAATTATTAGTGATAACTTTCATTTTCATTTCTATTTTAAATGCATATAATTACGTTACCACCCTTTAATTATCTCATATTAAATATAGAAGTGTGGTTTTTGAAGTGATCTTATAAATATTATGTTTTCTAAAAGCTACAAAGTATTTAAATTATAAGTTTATGATGTTAATGAGATCACGACCTGTGGCTTTTCCAATACTAATAACCACGTCATATTAATGGCACGCTTTCAGACGTATCATCTCACCCCAAATAAACGGATAAATATTGTTAATAACATAATGTAGTGTACACATTTGTAACTATATTAAGCTAAAGCTTACGATTGCAGAATCAATCTTCATCTAAACTTCGGGTTAGTGAGAACTGATAGATTTAAATACCTAACAGTGTAATATCCAAATTAATAAAATAAATATATTTTTTTGATAACTGTTGTATCGAGTCATATAACTACATACATATATACATATATTATCTTCCCAAAATTTTTTAATAAGTGTGCATTCACATCTGAAATTATCTTTTAATGGCGATTGGTTACGTGCTTTCGATATTTGAATTATAATACGTTTTCAGATATTTTAAACCATGTACTAGCATTAAAATATTCGTATATTCACCAAGGTAAAATTTTCAAATAGTTCTTACAATTAATTACTAAATTATTATTTTTAGATGTTAACAGTATCTAATACATTTATAATTTTAATAGCATCTTTATTTGTTATTTTACTTTATAAATATTTTACAAGAAATTTCAATTATTGGAAAGAACAGAACGTTCCATTTCAAAAACCTTGGCCCTTATTTGGAAATTTCTTCCATACATTTATATTTCGAAAATCAATTTCAACGTTATTGTGGGATTTTTATAATCAACATAAATTTCCTTATTTTGGAATTTTTATATTTAATCAACCTCATTTTGTAGTCAAAGATCTAGATTTAATTAAACATATCTTAATTAAGGACTTTAATTATTTTTACGATAGAGCAGCTACAGTTGATGAAAATGGCGATTCTTTGGTATCAAAAGTGCTATTTTTTTCGAAAAATCCAGAATGGAAATTTATTAGATCAAAAATAACACCAGTTTTTACAACGGGAAAAATAAAAGGGATGATAAAGCTTTTAAATCAAGCTGCAGAAGAAATGAAATCATATTTGAACAAACAATTAAACCAAGGCCCTATTGAAATTAGAGAAGTTTGTCTAAAATATTCAACGAATGTAATTACAAGTTGTGCATTTGGATTAAACGCAAATTCGTTTGAGGAAAATAATTCACAATTCCGTAGAGCGGGACAAAAACTATTTGAGCTAAACTGGTTAACTACCATTAGACATGTTTGCCATTTTCTAATACCAAATACTGCAAAACGATTTAAAATGCGCTTTATTGACGATAGTGTAGCAGACTTTCTAAGGTGTATATTTTGGCAAACTATTGAAGATAGAGAGAATAAAAACCGAAGGAGAAATGATCTGATCGATATTATAAATCAGATTAGGAAAGAAACTAGCACTGATGATAATATAAAATTTGGTATGTTTACGTGTTGGTGAACCATAAAGACACTACTTTCAAAGAACTTTATTTATGCTTCAATTTTAGAAGGTGATACGGTCGTAGCACAGGCTGTTCAATTTTTTGCTGGATTCGAAACCATAGGTAGTACCATTTCATTTGCTTTGTATGAATTATGTCAAGCACCAAACATACAAAATAAATTACGTTTAGAAATTAAAGAAAGTATTTCTGAACATGGCGGATTGACCTACGAAGCAGTGCAAAATATGACATACCTTGATATGGTGGTTTCTGGTAAATACAAATATTGCTTTGAACACTTTAAGATATATTTCTTTTTTAGAAACACTGCGTAAGTATCCAGCAGTTCCATTTTTAAACAGAAAGTGTGCGAAAGACTATAAAATTCCCAACACCAATATAATTTTAAAAAAGGATTCGTCCATATATATAACTTTGTTTGGATTACATTACGATTGCAAATATTTTCCTAATCCTGAGAGATTTTCTCCTGAAAGATTTTCGGCAGAAAATAAAGAAAAAATTCCAAACTTTTCTTATTTGCCATTTGGAGATGGACCTAGAAATTGCATAGGTTAGTAATACTTCAATTACTTACTACTAAATTCATTGGTAACGTTTAAGCTGAACGATTTGGATTATTGGTAACGAAGCTAGGTGTTGCACATATTATTTCGGAATTTGTAGTTGAAAAGTCTCATAATCTTCGTATTCCTATACAATTTTCCCAAATGACGTTGTTTTTGTCGCCCAGCAGCGGTATAAATTTAAAATTTAAAACAATTTCTTCTGAAAAAGGGGGCATATTTAATGAATAGATTTTAATTGTTTATCGGCAGATACGTAGTAAAATAAAATATAAATATTTTATGTTTTGTTGATAATGTTAGACCTAGATTATTTATTTGAAAATTATTTTAGGTAAAATAAAAGTTAAATGTTTACCTGCGTTAGGAAATGTAGATCCCATTAAATATGAGTGGATATTATTATATCTAAAGATAAAAGTCACGTATTTATATTTGTAACATACCGATCTTAAAACTACCACACGTTACATGCAATACAGGAAAATAGTGCTTCAGCTAGTTCAAATAAATGTTAGAGAAGAGAAGTGGACTTTATCCTATATTAACTATTATGTAATCTCAAATGAGCTCAATTATCAGGAACCACAGGATTGTTTTTTCGATATCCAGAAACGAATTAGTGATAATAATTAACTTGATTCACAATAAACAGGAAATCATAGCACGTTAATAAAATCGATAAATAAATACATTAAATGTCATGAAATCAACAAATAAATATATTACAATTGCATAAATTTAAATGGCTTAATCAGTGCAAGAAAATCAAGAAAACAAATAAATACAGCAATGTACATTTATCAAGATACTTAGGTAAGTTTCCTAGTTTTCTACAAGTTGCAGAGTACCATGTGATAATATTAGAAGAAATTCAATTAATAATTATAAATTGCATAATAGGTTACTATTTGAGATATAATTGTTTATAGTTTATAAAGGAGAAGTAGAATTTTTTTTTTATGAATTCCAAGTGATAATATTAATAGAATATTCTTAGTAACGTTTTCTAGAAGATAGGCCACAAACAATGTACTGTCTGCAATAAGCAAATGGGATTACTTTAGTACTAGACATTGATAAGAAATTATAACTTCTATTACAATGATGTAACTTAACCAACTCAAATGTTATGACATTAGGAGTGTCACGTGAGTAATTAAATGTTCCAGGAAAAATTACTAAAATAATTTTTAGAAAAGTTTGAAATTATTAGGATATGCAATTTAGTCCCTCTATAACGAGAAGCTAAGGGACCAAGCACATTATGTCATTATAAGCATATCTAGCCATTGCCGAACCCACAAAAGGGTTCCTTACTTACATATTTATTAGGTAACTCTTTCAGTAGTTACAACGTAAGTTTAAAACTACTAAATAATTTATGTGTGACCAGTAAGTTACATAATATTACACTTATATGTACAATAGGTGCCACTTTATGTTATCGTGGCTATGTTATCAGTCGGCAATTGTTATCAATTTCTCATGGTCCCGGAAATTTGTATTACTTTAACATGTAAAATTACTTGTATTTTCACAAAACCTACAGCTATTGTTATTAATTTTGAATATTTAATTTATAAATTATATTGACATTGAATTCTAATGTTAGGTCAATATGACTAACTTATACTAATGAGCATGACTTCTAAATTGAATTCCTTGAAATTATGTATGTATGTATACTTATAAACCTCTAAAAAATGTCATTGAATTTAGGTAAATTATAACAGAACCATTAAATGTAATTAACGAAAAAAATAACTTTTAAGAAACGTTTATCTTACTTTTCAAAATCATAAATACGCCGCGTTTGCACTTTTTAATAGAGATCCGTATTATGTACCATAAATAAAATATGGTTTTCTTTTTACGGACATGTTAGTTTCAAGGACCCTAACTCTAATTTATATGTTTATAATTACATTTTAAATTTCTCAGCTGTATCTTTAAAACGAAAGATTAATAAAATGGGATACTAATTCAGATTAGTCACATTTTTTTACTTTCTCCTATCCTATATGAAATATAAGTAAAAGAGAAAGTATTATTTTCGATCAAAATTTTCAATGTCGAAAATCATGTTTTTGGAAATTGGTCTGTGCGTGTGCGTGCGTGCGTGCATGTGAAAAAGATAGCGGGAAAACCAAAAGTCCTAGCAAAACAAAATTTTATATTTGAGTTTCTATCTATCTTCGCACGTGACCGCAACAATTTCACTAAAATCAGAAAACCGGAAGTGCCACTTTACTTTTGTCGTTTTTTGGTTTTTTTGAGATTTTTTCGAAGTCGGCTCGAATGATTTCTTTTAAATTTACCATATTTCTTAAAAATTTAATGTCCTTTCATATAATCTGGACGGTTTTTCATAACATTGTCCATAAGTCGAGTAACCGTTAAGTTTGAATAAAATAACTATGAAACTAAACATCTTAGCTACATGAAAATTTATATTTAAGGTCACAATCACCTTAGTATACTAAAGCAAGAATTTGGTTAAAATTAAATAACCGGAAGTACCGCCTAATTTCTGTCATTTTTAATGTTTTCCGAATTTTTCGTTTTTAAAGTTTTTCTCGAAATTGGCTTCAACGATTTTCTTAAAATTTATTGTATGTTTTAAGCATGTAAGATCCTTTCATATAATATAGGTGGCTACTCTGAAAATTTTTTACAAATCGAGTAACTGGAAATACTTTCACTGTTAACTCTGAATACATTAACTATGAAACTAAAAGTCCTAACTAAATTCAAAATTAAAAATTTGGTTAAAATCTAATAACCGGAATACCACTTTATTTCTGACATTTTTAGATATATTCTGAATTCTCTGTTTTCACGGTTTTCTTGAAATCGGCTGTAACGATTTTTTTTAAACTTAGTATATTTCCTAGATACTTAATTTACTTTTATATTAAGCAAGGAGTTTCTCTAATACATTTTTGAAATCGAGTAACCGGAAGTACTTGGAATGTTAGTTGTGAACAGCGTATCTCAAAAAGTAATCATTATATGAAAATTGAAAACTATATTTATGTTTTATATCTTCTGTGTATTAGAGCATGAATTTAGCTAAAATCGAATGACCGGAAGTGCCACTTTATTCTTGTGATTTTTAAGTTTTTTGCGATTTCTCGAAAAAGTTTTCAAAAATTTCTTTGAAACTTGCTACGGTTTTTATGTCCTTAACATCCTTTAACGCGTTTTCCTGAAAAAATGCGTCGAAATGAGTTATCAGAGAAAATCTCTGGAGTTAAGCGGGGTTTTACGTGTCCAGTAACTTGGATGGCTGACCGTTACAATGATCGTTCCCAAAATAAAGGTAAATAATATTTTAATTATTTGTGAAAATTTTGCATATTTGTATATCTGTATACATAAGAGAAAATCGTGTGTTGTATTACACCAGATTTTTTGATATGCTCTGCGCATATTAATGGAACAAATAAATGAAAAAAGGAATAACCTTGTTATAATAGTAAGCAGCTGCCAATTTCAGAAAAATAGGATAAACTTCCTAAAATGAGTCAACAAACTTCGATATTGTTTTGTCTACGCGGCGTCAAACAAACAAGCGTACTTACATTTTGGGGATGAATTCATCCGCTAACGTTTAAGTTGGACTTCAAGGGAATATACGTATATATATATATATATATATATATATATATATATATATATATGTGTGTGTATGTTTTTTGAGAT
>JAHWXV010521535.1:0-12001 GCA_024586415.1 Phrixothrix hirtus | reverse complement strand
ATATATATATATATATATAGTGTTTTTTATTAAGAGTGATACAATTTTAAACGTAAAAAGACATAAAATGTTCAGCGAGACACAACATTTTTTTTTATTTGAAAGGTTACATTATGCCATTATGTATGAAAAATAATATCATTCATGTGAGCACCACGACTGTGCTGGACATACCGCATTCTGCCGGCCCAATTTTGCATCACTTTTTCACATAAATTTGACTGTATTTCAGCAATTTTATGTTCAATGTTGACCTTAATTGCTCAATTGTTGTTGGATTATTAGCATACACTTGTGACTTCAAATATCCCCAGAGAAAGAAATCACAAGGTGTTAAATCACAGGATCTAGGAGCAAACTTGACTGGATCATTTCTTGAGATAATGTTATCACTAAATTGTGTTTTCAATAAATTGACTGTTACGGCGGCTATGTGACAGGTGGCACCGTCTTGCTGAAACCACATATCCTCTAGATTATTGTTAACAACAGCAGGAAAAAAAATTCATTCAATATTGTTCTGTATCGTTCTCCATTGACGGTTACTCTTTGACCATTCTCTTCGAAGAAATATGGACCAATTATTCCACCAACATGAATTGCATACTACACAGTAACTTTATCTGGATGTAATGGTTACTTAAGAGTTGTGTATGGATTCTCATCACTCCAGACTCTGCAATTATGTTTGTTTACACACCCATTTAGCCAAAAATGAGCTTCATCGCTAAAAATCAATGAACGGTAAAAAAATTGATCCGCTTAAGTTGCTCTAAAGCCCAAGCAGCAAATGCATGACGCTTTCCGTGGTCGGCTGGCTTCAGCTCTTGAACTAATTGAATTTTGTAAGGGTGAAAACTCAAACCTTTTCTTAAAATTCTCCATACTGTTATTTGAGAAAGATTTAATCGTTGAGATCGACATGGAATCGATACATTTGGACTTTCTCTTACACTTGCTGCTACGGCATCAATATTCTCTTGTGTATGTTTATTTCTTTGTCGTACTCATCTTCTTGTATCGTGCAAAGAAAATTCACTTTCAAATTTATCTACAATATGACGAATGGTAAGTCGATTAACTGAATAATGCCATCCATGAATTCTTCTTAAATTTCTCTCAGTATTCACAAGTGAGCACTGGTTTTGATAAAACAATTTAATAATTTCTAAACATTGTTCAAGCGTGTATCTTTCCATGATTAAATGGCATATCCCACTGAACACAAATGACATAAGAACTGTCAAAAAATAATGCACAGTATTGCCAATATAACCATTTAAAATTGTATCATACTTAATGGAAAACCCTTTATATATATAAACCCTCTTCTTCCTTTAGAAACTCGTTTTGGACTACTCCCATACTGGACCATTGTTACTTGGATGATCTCAGTTAGTTTGTACTAATTTATTATTCCTGACCTAGGCTATTATTTTAGCCTAAAGGTCAATTTTAATTCCCTTGATTTCTATCATTTTTCAAGAGTGTAAACATCATTGAAGAGACAAGTAGTCAGAAAAGCTACAAATTCAATTATCTTTATAGTAGAAAAGTAATGCTTTGAAGTGAACTGCCAAAGAACATTATTGTAGTTTCCATTATTATTTTGCATAAGACCACCTAAGCATATTGATAGATAAGATTACTCCTTAAATTTCACATGAATGAAAAACAGTACTGATATAACTTTTAGTTGGTTTCACACATTTTCTGCATATCTGCACTCAGAATGCACATTGTTTTCTCCATACAGTGGTCCATTGCAATTAAATTTCTATCACTTTAATTAACTGTGGCAATCAGACATCAGACCACCATATTTCATTTCTTATATTTAGTGTAATTCATTCTGACACATAATATATTTTTCTAGAGACTTGACTACCTTTTTATTAATCATTTTTAATCATTCTATTTAATTATTTGCACTTTTTCATATTTGTTTTTTATTCATATTTGTTTTTGATGATAAACATTGAAATTACAGTGGAACTCTTCATATCTGCATATTTATTTCTTTAATTTCACTTATTTTCTGTTTACCGAGACTCAATAATATTAGATGGAAAATTCCAGGCCTCTAAATTATTCATAAATTTAAAATTATATGCAGTTGTTACCCTATTATTGCAGTGTTATGAAAATAACAACAAAATAAATATGTTAATTTTTTGATATAAGACCAAAAAGTCCTGAAATCCCTTTTGTAAATGTTCTGTCATGTGTGTGTTGTAGGCCAGTTGCACCACTCCAGGTTTATTTGTTATTTGTGTTTAA
Organism: Phrixothrix hirtus; assembly: GCA_024586415.1. Classification (NCBI taxonomy): domain Eukaryota; kingdom Metazoa; phylum Arthropoda; class Insecta; order Coleoptera; family Phengodidae; genus Phrixothrix; species Phrixothrix hirtus. The sequence continues at coordinate 9,721 of JAHWXV010521535.1, read as the reverse complement.
TTTCATTTTATTGTATTAATATTATCAAAGTATATTTTTGTTTCTATTAATAACTAATGTAAATGATACTATAAATGAAAAAAAAATGTATTTTCAATCAGAAACCCGATGATTTTCCTTATACAGCATATCTCGGCTTTATGACAAGGTATTAGTATATAATATGTAATATTTTAAAATAACCATCTGCGTTGGTGTGCCAAAAAACTAATGGTTTTATAATTATTGGTAATGTTAAATAATTTTGTAGATTCACCCCTTCTTTCAACAACCCAATATGGAAGTTTTATTGAATTGCATTTTTTATGTCTTTAGGTTTACATACCCCAATTTACATTTAATTTATTAACGTTTTCAATTGATATGCGCTGCACAGATGTGGTTCATATTAGCTACTTTCTATTCATAAAAAATGGTATAAAAACTAGGAAAACTCCGAATTATTGTAATTTTTTTGTAAAAGGAAAACAGCTGATGTGCACTGCATTGGTGTAATGTAACAAATTAAAAACGATATATGATATTTACGGTTCAAAATCTTTACTGTTGGGTATGAGTCAGAAGGACTATTATATTTTAAGTATTTTACTTTTATTGAGTTGTAAATTAATAAGATATGGCAATTAATGAAAAGATTCTATTATAGTTATCTATTAAATTGTTTTAGATGCTGCTGTTTCTTTAAACGAAAGAAGAAGAAAGGAGTGCGTGCCAAATGACTACAATATAGTGAGACCGACCAACAACTTACATTGTTGCCATGTGGTCATAGTAGTGCTGCAACTCTCAATTAACTAGTTTTAATTAAAGACCAATGTACAGACTTGTTATGTACTATTTAATTGAACAGTATAAGCTAACCTGAAGGTAATATTAAACAAACGTAGTTGTTGCAAAATGTAAGAGTGAGCCTTATTCGTAAGTTTTTTATGCAATTCATTGTAGTCACTTTTACCTTAATTTATATTGTATTAAGTTAATATTGTAACTTTCAATAAGTTCCTTAGGTTGTAATAGCAGATATTGTTTCTCTATTACTTGCAGTATCGTTCATTATTTGTTACTTAATTTCTTTTGGCAACTTGTAATAATTGTCAGTTACTTATTGTACTGTTGCTGTAACTAAATTAAACAATAATTCACAAGCCTAAATAGTGTAGTTTAAGAATGCATTTAAAGTAATAGTTTTTTTTATTAAAAACCATACAGAGAATCCCACATATATATACATATACATACAGGGACTATTAATAAATCAAGCATATACATAGTCCATTTTATTTTCAAATTGATATTTGGTATCATAGTAGTCAGTTATAATATGTGTAGTGAATTTTTTAAATGAACAAGATTTTAAAATGTGTATATAAAATTGACTTCATTGTTCTATAAATTGAACTATATAAATATTTTAATTATTCCCAGTGGATAAATATACATATATGCATAAATTATTTGTTATCAACCATTATTAGTATTTATTTTTTAATAAATCGTAGCATACATTGTAAGATTTTTTAAAAAAAAATGTAACCATCTGATAAAAAAAATTGATAAATATTTCAGAAAGATTCATGTTCTTTTATACCGAATAAAAAATTAGGTGTTTGATTTGTGAATAAGTGAAAAAGTCAGCAGATTTATTTAATTAAATTTCTTAAGATCTGATCTATTACTAGTCCCTGTATATTTTCAGGTGTATTGCAGTTCATATTTTAAAATATACATAAGTATGAGTTTGTAATTTGTGCATATCCATTGGTTACTTAAATTAATAATTGTACACTTATTCTAAATCTGCTTCCGGACAGTAAATAACAAATACAATGTACATGCCTTGATTATTGTAATGAAATACTCCATTTGAGAATATGCTACGAATGTGACTACAGGAAATTATCTACATATTTGTATATAGTATTATTATAAGACTAGGAACAAATTAAAATTTTCTTGTGATTTATTTTTAATATATGCATACAGTGCCTCTGGATATGATCTTATTTTATTTTAGTATTCTATGAGGTCTGGTGTATAAGGACAAATAGTTCGTATTATTTATTTAAAATTTCAATTTTATAAATGTTTGTCATATGCTTCTGTATATTTGTCTAATATACAAATTAAATATATAGTTTTATTGCACTTATTTTATGTTAGCCGGGGTTTTTTTATATTAAATAGCAATCAATTTGTAGTGCCACAAGTATTTTAGCTTTCAAAACACTTTCTTCTAGAATTCTTAAAGCAAATATCATTTACCTAAACTTAAAACATGTCATCTTCTATTTTCATTCAATTTGAGAATTCAATTAATTTTCATGCATAAATGAATTTAGTTTTAGCCAGAGGCACTGAGAATAAGGATAGTGCGATAATGAATGACACCTTGGATTGTAATGTTAATAATTAGGCTTAATTTGGCGGCCCTATTTGTTAAAAATTTTTCTTCTTAAAAATTTTGAGGCTTACGAGCAGGGGCTATTTGTAAATTTCTCTAATTTGTAAAACTGAAAAGCATAAAAAATATCCTCTTTCTAATAACATTAGTGGATGCTAGTAAAATTAATTATTCGTAATATTGTTTTTTTGTAAATTTGTGCAGTCTTACATTGAAAATAGCAAAAATTGTTTTAAGTGTTTTTGGTGACATTTGTGTTTTTAGCAATATGTTTAAGGTTTAATTAAATTTTATTTGCATAAGCAATTGGTTTCGTTATCATTGAGGAAAACGCAAATATATTTCTCATTAATTTTATTCAAAATGTATACAATACCATTTAAATTTCACAAATTTAGTCGTAGAAAAAATGCTGCTTGGCTTTATTACTCTCAAGCTCTTAACATATTTGATTTGGAGCATTTTAACTCAAAAAGTATTAAAATCCAGATGTTTTCCATGTGAAACTGATTTTATTAAATTGAATTTTGTATGATAACTAGAAGTGCCAAAAAGTCTGTACCATATAGAAAAGTTTATTTTCAAATTTTGAAACTTCATTTTGGTAAAAGTCTCTAAGGCTCATAAAACACATTCCCACCCAAAATTTCAAAAATATTTATTAATCTCTAGGGAAACATCAAGATATAAAACTGATTCAGGAGCAAAATACCTTTATTGTTAAAAATTGAAAAATAAGCTATTTGAAAAAGTTGTTTAAAACTAAAAGTCATTCTTAAATACATCCTATTCCAAAAAAATTAATTTTCTATTTTCTTCAACTCTATTTCCCAAAAGAGAACTGGAACTTCCTTATTAGGTTATTTAGCAGCTTTTTATTAGAAAATGTAAAAATAGTTAATTCTTGTCATTTTTTCAAATTTTTGTATATTCTGGAAGACTGCAATTACCTATTAATACATAGGTCAAATAAGTTGAATATTCATTTCTGACATTTTTTTTATAATACATTAAGCTATTTAAATAACATCTTAAATGTTAAACATAATTTATACAATAACTAATTAGCATCAAACAGCAAAATAACTAATTTTTAAAAATGCCTTCTTTTCATTTCCATATATTTCATGATTCAATTCAAAAGTTCTTTGCCAGCATTTCTTAACAGGTGTACTGGAATGTTGGCATAGCATTCTATAACATTGTCTGAATGTTCTAAATGAATGGGTCTTTGTTGATATTATTGAATACCTGCCAATCCGTTTACTTCTAAACTGATTGTCAAGGCAATCTGTGATCAACATTGTACTGTGAGATGTAGTTTAATTCAACTGAAGCTATACTCTTCCCCATTCTTCTAATGTGAATTCATCAATGACCTCTTCAAAATTAAGCTTTAAAAAGTACAAATACATTTTAACAGTCAAATTCCATGAAAGAAATATGGCACACCATAGATTTGTTCTAAAATAGTATTAATCCCTATACTACACTAAAATGTAGATTCTCAGCAGCTTACCATCTAGAATTTTGTGAACATACAATTCTGTTTGAGTTAAAATTTGACAAATTTCCAGTTGTTTTCAATCTCACCTTGTACCCAAGTACAAAAATAAAATCATATCGATACTGTTCTTTAAGAATATGAATGAAGTTTGAATGGATAGAATTTATCTTACTTCGAAATCCTCCCCATGTTTTACTTACATCAACATTGGGTTGTTTTAGGATTTTCAATAAATGTTAATAAAATGTTACATTTTAATTATTGTCAGTTACTCATTTGCAGTGTTATTTATTATAACTATTTTCAGTCAAACTAATGGTCAAAAATATTTTATAAACTCTTCCAACTATTCTATGACATAGAATTTTCTGTCTTTTATTGAATATTTTAACTGTTTATGTGTTCTTTATGAATGAGAACAATTTCTATTCTTTCTTGCTTGGTTAGCAGTGTGTTTTAAATTTAGGGAAAATAAAAAGTAATATAATATTTATTTTACGAAATTTTTGTAACATCACATAATCAAAGGTAACTTGTTATGAATAAATGTTGTTTATTTTGTGTTAAATTATATAATATGTGATATAACACTTAAGCTGTTATTTCAGTAACTTATGATTGTATGTTAATTTTAAAGCTGGCAGAACTCAATTTTCTCTCGCCCATTTTAAATTATCAATATTAGTTAAAAATCTAATTTCCTATGTACGTAAAGTAAAATTTTATAAATTCCATTAAATTTTAAGTTAATTTAAGAACATCGATGCTATATTATGATTTAATATAAAGTTTAACATGTAAATAATATTTAGTTTCAGGGATAGTATTGAATTACTCAATATATTGAACTGTTGGCAGAGAAACCACCTAGTTCATGCTGAAGGATATTAAATGTCTACTAAATATAGTAACTTTAAAGAAAAATTTTAGAACATAATTGTGAAAAACCTAAAAATAACAAGAACAAGGTAGCACTTCTGGTTGTGTGTTCTAAACCAAATTCTTGCTGTCTTACATTAGGATGGTTATAAATTAACCTTTCATTTACTTAGAATTTTCATGTTTCGAGATATTTTGTTCACATACACACACACACCGACATCCACATATATAGATTGATTTCTAATAACATACTTTGCAGATTCATTAGATCCAGAAATGTGTTTTTCCACTGATATCTTAATATTGAAAATTTTAGTCAAAAACATACTTTAATTTTTACCCATATTTTATATGAAATAAGAGAAAATTATAGTGACTCAAACAAACATTGCGTGTGTTCGACATTTATGTATTATAATAGGTAATTATAGTCTTTTAGAATGTAGAAAATAAAGATTGCATCAAAATACAAAAGATTTCCATACTATTTTTTGATAGTTACTAAAAATTTTGAAAAAGTAATGTTAAAAATGAATGATTTGTACATTTTTTATAACAAGGTATAGCAAGAACTTAATAAGAGAATATAATGTAGTGGGTTACCTTCGACGTTTGTAATTTGTTGATATTAAAGTTGGATAAATAACAAATTAAGTAAAATAAAATTAGAACAAGTCTTCCAACACAATTTTGCTTATTTAGTACACAATTTAATTTTAACAACCTTATTTTATTTTGTTTTATCTCCTCATTACTCTAACTCTTGCAAACTTTCTTATTATTTTAACTATTTTATGACCAAAATGATGTGAACTTCTAAAATTACAAAATTTTATGAACATTTAATAAAGAAAATTTTTAAAATATAAATATGAAAAACAAACCCACAACTAAATCCAGCTGAAATAACGATATATAATATTGCACAATATTTAACCAGAGGATGTTTTTACTCATTCTTTAAAAGTGAAAACATTCACTGAGTATACTTAATCTAAATAATCAAAATTCTGTTGGGGAATTTATTCTATTGTATTCTACTTCATTAATAAGAGAAGTTTCAGTTTTTAAATGTCTTTTCAGAAACAAAGCTGAAGGAAAATATGAATTAATTTCTTTTTAGATTCTGAATAATTTTTTCATCCTTTTAATAATAAGGGTACTTTGTTCTTTAGTTAGTTTCCTAGTTTTGCTGTATCATTGTACATTATTGGATATTTTTGGAATTTTGCGGTAGAAATATGTGTTTTATGCATCAAACTTGATATATACATTGGAACGCTTCACAACTGTGCAACAAAAATGAGTGAGTGTTTAAAAGGAAGAAGAGACAGTGTTTTCTTTATAAATTTTACAAGTTATGATAAAATTAATTATATAATTCATTTGTTCTAATTAAATTAAAAAAAACAAGGGAACATTCTACTTAACTCAATATAGGAAAAATAATTACAATGAAACTTGTGAAGAATAAATTCATTAGAGATTTTTTAAATATCCATGAAAATGAATAAATCTGTTTCAAACAAATTTAAATTTTAACATGTTTGATGGTTTTATCAAGAATGAAATTTTTAGAGAAAATGAAAATAAAGTTTTTCATATGGTGCAGACTTCTTGACACTCCCTGTACAATTTAATAGTTATTAAGGCATATCAATTTTAGCTTCTTGTTCCATAAGTGCCGCATGAGGAACCGTTTGTTTTTAGTAGTCTTATTCTCTCTCCATATTTGATTATTATGCCTAAATGTTGAAGATTGGTTCAAATTTTGATTCATGTGAGCTATTCTTGTCATCTAATACATAAAGTTTTGTGGAAATTTATTAAGATCCAAAGCATAATTATATAGTATATAGTAAAACCTTTTTAAAGAGTTAAATTAATTAAATATACCTGATTTTTGTTTTTTCCTAAAGGATATAATAAAACATCTTCGTCTTTACCAAATAGAACATCACTAATTTTAATTTTTTTTGCTTAACTTGTTATTTCTTATTATACTTAAATTTTTGGGACATTTTTTCTGTTTTCATAATATGTATTTGTTTTTATACAAATATGAAAATAAGTTGTTTTTGCACAATTACCATGTCCTTTTGATCAACCTTTTTGGATAAAGAAAATTATTGTAATTATTGGCACATAACTAGGTTTTTGGCTAAAAGTCCGTATACAGCAAGGATCTTGTGCTACTCTTCAGTAAAAAAAATACTGATCAGGTAAATAAAAATACTAGTTATATGCTCATATTATAGTTTTTATTGCACTCCTAATTATTAATCCAATTTAATAATAAAAAATTGCTAAAAACATTTATCATTAAAAATTTCTTAAAATTGTTTCAAATATGATCATGATATGACAAAGAAGAAATTATTGAGTTTTGCATATACAGTGTAACTTTTATTTAATAAAGTTGATAATCTAGGTGAAAAATTTTTGTAAAATGAAAAAATTAATAAAGTAGAGAATGACATATTTATATAAGAATCTTGTAAAAATTTTGTATAATAAAAACTTTACTAAAATGAAAGTTCCATTGTAGTTAGGTAACTCGAAAACAGTTGACTGGTCTACCAACTAACCCCTGTTCTAGCTTACAATGTTTGTGTATTACTTTGAAATTTGCCTTACTCTGGAATATATTTTAGAAACCCATGCTCTTAACTAAAATATATTCCTTTCTGTAATTAGTATTAGTATAAGAAACACTAAAGACTTTTCCTAATTGCAAATAGTATATTAACCATGTTTGTACAGATTCGATATTTCTCAGTTACTAAATTTATCATCAATGTATTTATGTGAAAAATGCATTTTATTAATAAGTAATTGTGCTACCCTCCTTTATTGACTGATAGAGTAAGTCTGTCATTCCATATTTTACATATTTACATTAATAAGCACAAAAGCTCAATTTAAAATTTTCCTATTAAGCCAAACTGTCTCCAAAATTGCTAAATAAAATTAGTTAGTAATAGTAATTTATTATTTAAATTGACACATTATTTTCATAATGTGCAAATAACTAGATCTATTAAAAATGTCCAGTAACGTATTTTTTTAGGGATATAACTGGTTTTTACATAATGATGACATATCTGACTATCATATAAATGTCAAAAGAAGACTAAATGTTATTTATTATAATTGTTTTAGTTATCAGAAAATTGTACTGAGTTAAGTTTTATATAGAATAACTTAAAAACTATATTTAAAGTCTAACAAAGTTAATTCCTTCAGTATGATTACTCTGTATTCTAACATACTAGTCATACATACACAGAGATTTTTTATACAATATTAAACCAAAACAATGCTATATGACATAATATAAAATTATATAGCTGTGATGAAAAATGTTATTTACCTATTCTATTTGTGGTATTGTTAATGGACTGCAGCTTAATAAAATTGATATTGTTTAACAACTGTACAGTATGGATAATTTAGGTATACATATTTAGTTCTAAGAAACTAGAAACCTACTGACCAACGAATCAGATGCAATTTATTCTATTAAAGTGCTATTGTGATTTCTATTTTATGTATAAGATTTATTCAAGTGGTTGTATTTCAAAACATTTAAATATACTATCAAAGCATTAAAGAAGTTAGGCAGAATATGAATAATAAAACATACTAGTTATGGTTGTGCTTATTCTTAGATACAGTTTACTTAACTGAAAAACAGAAAGCTGTTAAATTGAGACTTTCTAAACATTTTTGAAAACGAAACTGATATATCCCTAAATTTATTGCCACTTGACATATGTAGAATATAAATTGAACAAATTGGTATAATCATTTCAAATAAAAATACCAAGAAATTGAACAACATTTTAATAAATTTAAACTTACAGATATTTTTAAAATACCATAAAATCAGATTATATCATGATAAAGCATTTTCCATACATTGTTTATAGGAATTAATAATGATATTTCTAACAATTTTCAAATTTATGCAAACATAGAATATAGAAGAATAGAATTGTAGGCATTGGAATAGTTAACAGAAATAATTCGTTTATCTATCACATTTGCATTTTTTTTTTATAAAACATTCCATTTTCGATATCTACTAAGAATGTTTCCTCTAAAAATTGTACCAGAAGAAACCTACTACATTGTTCTTTTAATACAGCTATCGATACCAATACCATTATTATTATACAAGATTATTATAATTTTTGATAGATAAAATTTTAGTTCTCTTATCACAACAGATCATTTTAAATTAAATCTTCATAAAACACCCACAGTGTGCTAAAAACACATCTACTTATAATTTTACTGTTTTAAAAATTTTAAAGTAGTACAGTGCAGCAGTGATACAAGTTCTAAAAAAAATTTTAAATTGTAATTATCTCAACTTAGACCAGTAAATCCCACAGTAATCATCAGTTTTCATGATGTATGTTTCAATACACAAGTTATAAAATATATCTCATGGGTCAGCCAGTGGAAACTCATCTATAAAATAACTGTGTAGTCTACCTGACATTTGATAACAAACATACTAACAATATTAATCAAAGAAACAAACTTATTTAAAGGTTTCTGAATGATAATTTATAAATAAATTTTGTGGTAAATTTAGAGTGAATTCGTGGTAATGAATAAATAAATTAATTATAAGTTATATGGTTTCAGATTATTTGGAGTTAACATATAAAAAAACTATTTATTGAAAGATACAATAGATTTAATTTCAAATACTTCAATACTTCAATAATACAAAAGTTCATTGCAAATGCATTGTTAAGTGTAAAAATTATACATATTGTAGCAAAAAATATATATTTTTGTTTCATTTTCAAACATTATAAGTAGGGGGCGGAATATATGCAAAGTGCATATATATGCATTTTTTGCATATTTTATAAATTTTATAATGAAATGCATATTTTTCACAAATTATTATT
>JAHWXV010521392.1:0-13653 GCA_024586415.1 Phrixothrix hirtus | reverse complement strand
GTGTGTGTGTGTGTGTGTGTGTGTGTGTGTGTGTGTGTGTGTGTGTGTGTGTGTGTGTGTGTGTGTGTGTGTGTCTGTGAATACGATAACTCGAAAAGTAACAATCGTAGAAAAATGAAATTATATATTTGAGTTTCTATACATTGTCGTACGGGACTGCAACAATTTCCTCTAAAATCGCAAAACCGGAAGTGCTACTTTACTCTTGTCATTTTTTTATTTTTGTGATTTTTTGGTAATTCGCTATAACGATTTTTTTTATATTTACTATATTTCTTATACATTTAATGCTATTTCATTTAATCTAGGCGATTATTCATAAAGTTTTCCGTAAATCGAGTAACCGGAAGTACTTTTGCCATTAAATCTGAATAAAATTGCTATGAAACTAAAAAAACTCTAGCTAATTAAAAATTAATATTTAAGATCATAATAACCTTAGTGTGTTAAATCAAGAATTCGGTTAAAATTGAATAACCGGAAGTACCACTTTATTTCTGTCATTTTTAGATATTTTCCGAATTCTCCATTTTCACGATTTTCGTGAAATTGGCCCGAAGGATTTGTTTAAAATTTAGTATATGTCTTAGCTATCTAATTTAGTTTTATGTTAAATAAGGAGTTTCGCTAATAAATTTTTGAAAATCGAGTAACTGAAAGTACCTGGAATATTAGTTATGAACAATATATCTCAAAAACAAATCATCATATGAAAACCAAAAACCATATTTAAGTTTTTTATCTTGTGTACATAAGATGTCAAGAATTTAGTTAAAATCGAATGATCGGAAGTGCGACTTTATTCTTGGGATTATTAAGTTTTTGCGATTTTCTCGAAAATGTCTTTATCAAATTTTTTAAAACTTGCTACTGTTCTTATGTGATTTCATGCGAACTTAGCAGTTTTTCTGAAAAAATACGATGAAGCGAGTTATCGGAGAAAATCTTTGGAGTTAAGCAGGATTTTGCGGGTCCAGTAACTTAGATGGATGACCGTTAGAATTATCGTTCCCAAAATAAACGTAAATAGTATTTTAATCAATTGTGGACATTTGCGTATTTGTATATCTATGAACGTAAGAGAAAGTCCTGTGTTGTTTCACACTAGATTTTTATTTATTGTTCTAAAAATTATTTGGGTCGTTCTTTCAGTTATAAAAAGTATAAGCTAAATTTAGAATGATATTGTGGTGTAATTAATTCTACCCTCAATTTCTGGTGAGCGTTCATAGTTCTCCTATTGTGTTTAAAGACACATTTATTTAATTAAAAACTTTAAAGAAGTCTAAGGTCTTTGGCCTCGCCAAGTGATGGTGTACGGTTATCTTGTATAACCTTGATAAGAAATTAAATTGATTGGAAGTAACTTGTCGACTTCGTTAGGTTGTATTGGAGTCAAAGATATCGCTCCAATAAAGGGTTTGATTTCATTTCAAACCTTTTATTGGAGCGAAAGCTTTGACCCCAATACAAGCTAAAAAACAATTGATAAGAAATTATTCCTTAATAAGGAATTGTATTTAACAAATAACTAAAGAATCGAATCGATGTAATTATAATTATTTGCATTCTCTTCTAGAATTTAAAATTAAATTAATTTAGGATTCAAATGTCATCGCAAAGAAGAATAAAATCCTTTTCTAAGCAGTTGTATTGTCAGTGAAAAACTGATGGAAGGCACTTTCATTGCTATTATTGTTTAGTAAAGTACATAATTTTGTCTTATTTCCTTTAAGCTTAAGCATTCTAGTTTGAACTGCTATTTCAGTATTTTTATGTTACAGCAAAACACCAAAGCTGGCGAATTAATGAATTTGCGGGAGAGTGCAATATTTTCAGATGTTACAATTAAGGTTGAGTTGCATATTCCAATTGTTTGTAAAGAAACTTTATTAAAGTTATTATTTGTTTGTTATCGTTTTCTGTCCGACGATAAGTATTAAGATTCGAATAAATTAAGTTAAACTCATCTTCGTTACAAATTTACAAATTTATTATTTGGGTACTACCTATCATAAGTGTCAGGATCCAAGTAAAGTTAAACTCATCTTCATTGCAAAGTTATGCAATATGTCTGCTGTTGTATTCGTAGATAACTTTTCCGCTTTTTGGAATTATTGTTAAAACTGACGCTACAGCGAGTCTTATGTTTGGGTTCTTCGTCTTGAAGGATTTCAGGCGAAGAGCCGCCTCTTAAAGTTCTTTCTTGATGTTGTTTGTGCCAATTGGTTATGGTTTTTCGGATTTTAGCTTAAACGCATGGAATTGTTGAGATAGGACAATATCGCTTCGTAATCGTCTAAAGATTTTGGATGTATTCTGCTTCCATTTTATAAGGTGCTAGCTTTTGTTATTCTAAGCACGGGCTTGGCATTTTGGTTCTTATCTAAAGATAATCGGGAGTAATTTTGCTCTTAGTCACCTTCAATTTTTAAACTTGTATAGGTTTGCTGGAAGATTTCTCCATTGTTTTTTAGGCAATGGCGAGTAATTTTCTCTTTGCGGATATCATAAATAGTAAGAGCTACTTTACTGTTATCTTTCGTCCAATAATTTGGTGCGCAGTTGATAACATTTCCTTGTTGGATATATTTTTTGTGGAGTACCGAGCGGCGGGTACTCTCACTTTCTCAGTTCACTAATGCACTCCTCTGATGTAACACTAACAAACATGAACTAACCAAGTCGTTAGTAATATCGTATTTTTAGGTACATTTAAATTTGACGTAACAACGCTTTACCACAGTTCCTTCTATATGCGGTGGGCATCATAAATAATCTATAAAGTGAGAGTGAGGCGCCAACTTGTACTGTGCTTTTAACGTAAGTGTACTTTGATTGGTTTTTTGCCGAATTTATCTAGAAATAATTTGCAGTTATCTACAGTTTCAGTCTTCGCATATCTTAGGAATATTTTCCCTGTCCGTCTATTCCTGTATCAATTATTTTAACTTACTTTTTGAAAAGGCAACCTTGATCATTCCGATCTATAGATTTGAATATCTTCGTTAGGGAAAGAAATAACATATTTAAGTTGGTTATTAGCACTATGGTTTTGCGAAAATTGCGTATTTTGTCAAAATTCAGTACATCAGATGTAAAAACTAGAATCCTTATTATAAATGCTAATTTTTAGGTATCACCCCATTGCAGTCTCATGTAATTTGATTTTTAACTGGCAAAGTATAACATCTACAGTTTGGAAATCGTTTTATGGATATTTCATTTTTTTTCCTTAATTAAATTACTAAATTTATTGATGTAAAATATGCAAACGCGAATTTTTTACTGTTAACTTGGTTGAAATATATTTTTACTGTTAATTTAATTTTAGTACTGATAAATATGGTTTTTACAGTTAGTTTTGTTTCTAACTTTGGCACTGACAATTGTTAACAAATACGGACTTCTTTCTTGTTGTTAAAAATCTGGGGATACAGTTTTTGCAATGTTTGCAATTTTATAATTATTCACATTACATAGTTAGGTTACCTACGCCTTTTATGGAAATATTCAATAGAATGCCATAAATATTTTCAAATAAATCTATGGGATCCTATGGATCTTAAAATAGTGTTCCTTAATGCTCACGATGAAAGAAAGGTTTAAACGAATTTAATAAATGTTATTGATAATGGTCAAGGTTTCACAATAATTTATTTTAAAAAGCCTTCAGATAGTGATTTCTTGTATTTTTGGCGAGTGGGGAAGACCTGCTGGGGTGTGGAGTCAAGGTACGATATAAAACCTGACAAATGACAATGACCAACCAGTCTTCCAACCTTATTTGTGTGCTGGACCGTCCATAACAGTGGGTTTATTAGTACCATTATGAAATCAATCGTGAGTATTTTATTTTTACATATATAAAATGGCGTATATGATATAAAGTGGAATTGTTATGACAGTTTGTTTATAAAATTTGTAAATTCCTAATTTAATTAATTAATTAATAATTATTTATTTTTCTTGAAATCTGGAGTACATAATTTATTATATACATACACTGATTTATGTGGTAGACTATTTGCGAAAATTAATTATATTTATTTTTAATGACATTATTTAATTGCAATAAATTAGCGGCTATTAATTATTTTATAACTTGTCCAGAGTTGTGGGAGTCCCACGTGAATTTGAGAATTTTTTATTATTTAATCTTATATTCTATCCAGGTACAAATAGATTCAGGTTGTTCACCTTTAATTTGCAAATATCAATATATGTATATTACTTGGAAATATGTCACATTGCGGTAATTACAGTTTATTTTATTTTATATTTAAAGATTGTCATCATGTATTTACAACCTTTGCCAACCAAGAATTTTAATTTACTAAAACCACAAGTTTAAATTTTTTTAATTTAAAATTGCCGATTAAACTTAGCTATACGAAATCAGATTTATTTATCCTTTTTCTAGTCACTGCACTGTCATAAATTTTTATAAATTGGTTTTTGTAGGAACTCATTATTTTTGATTTTATTTTATTTGTTTTTTATAAACAAAGAATTAAGTTTTATAATTTTTTGTGTAGGTTGATTCCAGTTTAATTAATTTATTTGCGAACCTGAAACACAACAATGCTTTATTTTAGGTAAACATTTTTACAGTTCATCCCAATTAAAGCTAAATATTTTGATAAAATTTAGTGTTTATAAATTTTATTTTATACATATATTTTAGTTTTTCCTCGCGATGTGCATTTTGTATAATTTTGCGAAATCTACATTTGCGGCAAATTAAAAATTAATAGAGAAACAGTCGGTTTTAACTAAATACACATGTTACCCCACAACCAAGTTTTCCCCTCCCTAAAAAACCTAAAAATTTTCAACAAAAAATTCTGCAAATATTTATTGAATAATCGCTTGTCGTACCTTAACGCTAACTTTTCTATACTTAGCCTGCTTCTTTAACCATTTTACAGCGTTATTGTGGTCGAAACGTTTAAGGTACGGGAATACGTAGAAATCACTTAACGCAAGGAACGTTTTCAAAGGTTCATGTGATTGTTGTATCGCATATGTGCTGCCGTTGTCGTGCACAAGAACAGCAAACCTCGCCTCTTCTTTCTGATGGAACTTTTAAGTTTATGTAGTGTTTATGGTTGTTCCCTAACAGAGATACTTAATAAGTAGAATACCAAAGCTGTCCCAAAATACGAATGCCGTTAGTTTTCCTGCGTAGAAACCCACCTTACATTTTTTGGGGTATCTTCCACAGATGATTTTAAAAGCATGCTTTAGTGTTTGTCATCGGGAGTGTGATGACGTAGTCTCAAAACAAAGTTGTTTTCCTGGTATACAGTTCTAAAATGGGAAGAGTTGTTTATGCACATAAGAGAGTAACTACGGCACCCAGCTTGCACAGAAGTTTTGAAAACGCAGTTCGTCCAAAAGACTTGTTTACATTTCTACGTCGAGTTGCAACGCTTCGCACACCGTAGTGAGTCATTACGTTATCGATGAATCATCTGGATGGCTGGGTCAATGTTTCCCATACAGCAACTTACTGACGATAAATATTACATGCACTTTTGTAGTGAGTGCACGCCATTCGTATCTTAGCAAATACAAAATTAGTGCAACAAAATGGCGATGGCGAAATATCCTGTTCTAAAACATTAAGGGAACAGGGCTTCTTTCATGCATATTTTCATTTTTGGTACCAATATCTCGGTTTCTGTTAAATATTTATTATTTCTCATAGCAACTTTTAGAAGAACACCTGGTTTGCAATATAAACCGCCTACGTGGTAAGATCTATAGGTTTTCAGCCAGAGACAAAAGGAGGGAAAAGGAAAACATCGGCGCTGACTGTTTTTCAGTATAATCCCACTTATCATCTCTGACGGCAAATACTAATTTTCTTCTTTAATGTAAAAATGGACAACAACGGCGACTTGTATCTTTTCATCAGTCTTAAACCATTCCAGAAATTCTGATTTCAATTTTACGAACAGGCAGTAAGCGTTGAGACCAAAGTAAGGTTAAGTAGGAGATTTGCTTGAACTCGCATTCATTCACGGCAGTTTCCCCTCATCTTTTCGACTTGGTAACGTCCCGCAAATCTTGCAGTAAAGGTGCATGCATTCGTTGGGAATCTAAAAGGTAATCGCCATAGAATTTTGCGTGAACCTAGACTCTTGCGCAGATGCTTCCCTTAGTTTTGTTTTGGATAGTCGGTCATAGGATAGAACAATAGTATCATCGCCAATGATTCCAAAAATTATTTTGGGTGGATGAGGTATTCTTTAAAAATCTTGGCAAACAGATAAAAGTCGCGGAACCTGTTTTGCTTTAACCTTATTCAAGTGTAAACATTACTTACTAACCCAGATAATGGTTGTTTTTGTCTTAATGCTATTTGTTTAGTTTAAAACGTTAGATACCGCACCTTCTAGACTGTGACGACTTACAAGGTTTTTTGTCCATTATTTCACAGTTTTATGTGATGCAAATTTGTCCCCATACGCTCAAGTATTGGATTACCCATGTTATTCAAATTTAAAAATTTAGATAAAATTGAAGCTGAGTAAAATAGAGCGGTTTGCAGCGCACACTTATAAATACATGATTACGCGGTGAGTAAAGTTGGGTTCGGTTATAACTAACCTAAGTTAGTCAACCCGGAATTTTATGGGCATAGTTTTTATTTTTCTAAGTTGTATATTCATTAGATTTTTCTTGCGTAGAATTTGTTTCATCAATTTAATTCAAAATTCCTTAGTTAATTTGTTTGCCTTTTTACAAATCCAATATGAAATACTAATTATTGTATTTTATTATATTTTAAATTCAAATTTTGTCTATTGTTTCCATTTTGTGTCGTTCCATGGCTTATACTAATTGATTTTTGGTCTTTGATAGAAACATAAAGTTCGATCGGATCACTTCTAGGCGTGGTGCTATTTTTGTTAAATCTGCTTTAAAGCGTAAGAAATTTTATTTAAAATTGTTTAAATTATAAGTGGTGCTAAAATGGCTTTTCCTATACAGCTGAGTGAAAGAATTGTATACCTGATCGAAAACCAGATAAGGCTTCAATGCGGTTTGTAAAAGCTTAAGCGTAAGTTTTTGGGATCGCTACCACTTTACACAATTAAAACAATCAAGGAAACTTAGAAATTACCTCGTATATCTGTAAATAATTAATGATTTCGTTAACAATGATGAACAACCACTTGTTACGTTAAAGTTAAAGTATTTGGGTATAAGTGTTAGAAGTAATTTGTAAATAAATGACAAAATAATATTTAAAAATTAGTTATTTAACAAACTAAGATATGTTACTGATCATATAAATTAGGTAGAAAGAATTACTCAAAATAATGATTAATTAATTATTTTTTAAACCGAGGAAATTAAATAAAAGAATCCTTAGGGTGAAAAATGTATGAGGTTCCAATTTTTATGATAGGATGCAATAAATTAATTAAATATACTAGAAAAAAGTGAAAAATTTTAGTTAATTTTTAATTAATCTACACAAGCAAAAATTTCAAAACTACCTTGTAGAGCCCTACAATTAAATAACAAATTTTTAAACAACAATGTAAAGCAAAAACAAAATTATAAAAAAATTGCAGTGTAATACCAAAGATTTGAAAATTTAGGAAAATATTATAATTAATTACGTATATAAAAGGTAACTGCAAAATTAAAACGAAATTACATTTTGAGATGACGTTTAAAATGTTATACATGTTAATCTAACAGATGTAAAATCATAAGATTTTTATAAACACAAATTAATTAAAACCAAACCATAGTAATATTCCTCTAATTAAACTGGAATTGTTTAAATTTAGTAAGTTGACATATCACAGTCAAAATTCGTAAATCCTATTAAATTTTGAAGAAAATATTATTAAGGCGATGAGTTATTGTAACGCGCGGTGAGTGATGCTGAATACTAGATTTTCCAGGGCCAATTGAATAGGTTAAAAGAGTAATTAGACGCACATAATGGAGTTCTACATCAGCCAGCGCTGATAATTTAAACGACTTTTAATAATGTTAGCTAAATTATACAATGCGCCCATTTATAACTTAGGCGGAAGTGATGCGATCGAACCTTTGATTTCTGTCGATAGCCAAAAATGAATAAGCGTACGCCTTCTAGCCACATAAAATCAAAACAATAGGCAATATTTTAATTTAAAATGTAAAATATATTAAAATACAATAACGAATTTTTAAAAATGTAAAATATATTAGCTAACGAATTTTGAATTAAATTGACGAAACGATAATAAATAAAGGGAATCTAAGGAAAACGTTCGTTATACACGTTTTTCTCAAACGATCTATTTACATTTTCAATTTGTTATGCTGGATTGTCTAACGTTTCCTAATTACCTACAAAAATTTTAAACTCCCTAATCATGTAGGGAAGAAGCAGTTAACACAGATATTACTTTCGGGAATTGGAGAATAGCATCTTATTGCCCTATTTTCGTATAGATTTTTGAATCCTTTGTTTTTTAAATGGATTTTCCATTGTTTATTACCAATTTTAAATTGGTAGGGAAGAAGCAGTTAACACAGATATTACTTTCGGGAATTGGAGAATAGCATCTTATTGCCCTATTTTCATATAGATTTTTGAATCCTTTGTTTTTTAAATGGATTTTCCATTGTTTATTACCAATTTTAAATTTTCAGTTCCAATGCGATTTTTGGCATCCTTAACTAAAAACAAGCTCGAAACTGCTGTTTTTCTGCAAGCTTCGACTTATCTAAATTACTATTTTTTAATCTGCTATTCGTCAGCCACTTTTTTGGTATAGAGATAAACAATACAAATGGTTAATTTTTAGAAACGCCCACTAAAAAACGTCAGCTCTAATGATCTAGCTGACCGTGTAATAAATTTATCCAACACTAAAGTTTGCAAAGACTTAGTTGAATAAAGCAAAGTGGGCTGCTGCGCCATCTTATTAAAAACAAGTTACACGGATATACGTCCAAAGATTAGCTTTTTGAGATCGCTGCATGACTTCTCCCGCCATCTCTGCGGATTTCCGTTTGAAACGGATGTTGATTTGTCTGAAAGAGGATGGAAGCCTATGCCAGTTCTTGCATATACTACATTTTATGGTAGTGCAATATTTCGCTATGTTTTGTGGTTAATTTCGAGGTTAATTTGACGCCAAAACTTCTCGAAATTTCTTCTGTAACTTGCAGAGCATTTACTTTACGTCGTCTTTCAGAAAGTGGAATTAACGTAAGTTCTGCTTAGGTGTTACAGATATGTCCAAAGCAATAATCATTAAAATTACTATTAATGTGTCTTAAATAATGCATTTGGATTAAATAAATTTGAATTAATAATCTAATCGCAGTAATAGTTAAATTATTATTAATATATTATACAAGGTTTTGACGAAGTTTTGACAAGTACCAAAACAATATTTTTTATTGAAAATTTAATTGCATTTTTCCAAAATATTTTTTTAACTTTAACGCATTGATTCAGTTAAATCGTTAAATTCGTTGTTAAGCTTTGTGATTGGATAGTTTTTCTAATAAACACAAATCTTAACATTGAATTCAACCATTTAATGACTTTGTTATAGTTAATTATGCTTTATACCACTGAACATTAGCCATTAGTTGGAACCGTTCCTTGAAGCAGTTGGACATTAAATTTAACTGCCGTTCAAACTCTTCCATCTGCTTTTTCTTGTATATTAAACCGTCTGGGTAAATAGTAGATGACTTATTATGTCGATGCTTTCAAAACTCACATAATTGATTATTGAAGTAGATGTAGAGTAGGATGGTTTGTCAATTTGGACGACCTTCTGCGCATTTTCTAATATTTTTGGCAGGTATCATTTACTATTCTCTGCGGTACCAGAATATCGAAAAAGTTAGAATTATTTTCTTAGAATGACCAACTTTTGTTGGATACTTTTCATTTTCAAACACCCATTCGAGCTCATACGTTTAAATCCAGATCTTACTGGGCTAAAGTTTTGTGATGGTTAACGCAACGGTCTAGCATTCGATCTCTAGGGCCGTCTGCTTTTATTAACGTTCCGAGTGGTTTCCCGAGTCGACAGAGACGTCACCTGTGAAGTGAATGTTGAGATAATATTTCCACTAATTTTTGCCTGAAAAGGGACTGCAGTCAGCTTTACATCAACCCATACACTGATATTGCTATTCCTTCCAGGTTTTACTAACCGTGATGCTGTTTTAAACGAATTTCTTGAGCTAGGCGTTACGTTAATTGACATGTTCCATTATTTGCGCTAATGTTAAAGTGTGTGGTATTTGATGTACGAAAACCTTTCTAACCCATAATTGGTCATACTAGATGAGTTTCACTGCTTTCACGAGAATATTTAGGGTCGACTGACTGAATTTTTAAGTAACCCGCCCATATTCCTCGATCAACGCACTTACGGCAGCAGTATTTTCTGGCACCCTTTACGAAATTTGTTTTTGAAGTTATTTTGACCGAATTCAAATTCGTTATACTAGTACTAAACTTCTATTAAGGACAGTGAGTGCTTATTCATTTTTTTATGTAAGACGTCATATTTGGTAGTGTTTTAATTGTTAATTCAAAATGGATTGATGACATCATAGCAACCGATCGAGTCGTTATGATTGCGTCAGAATAGCATGTTTCCCAATTTACCTATTTTTTAAATTTCTGTTTAAATAAATAAGTTATGCATTTTAGTCCATAACTATTCTCTACATTGTAGAGTAGCTCTTCGGCGTCGCTTGAAAAATTTTTCATTTTGACATCTATGTATTACAAATAGTGCAATCGAATGGCGGTCACGTTGCATAAAACTAGCTATTGAATGAATTAATGAAATTTACAAAATCGGAAAAGGCACAAATATTGAAAAATTTTCCTTGGCCGGGATTTGAACCCAGGATTTTTTGCTAACCATTACACTACCAAGGGCCATATACCAGCCTGTTGAAAATTTTTCTATAAATGTGCCACTGGTAGTGTAATGGTTAGCACGTTGGAGTATTTATCCAAAAATCCTGGATTCAAATTCCGGCCAAGGAAAGATTTTTGGCTATTTGTGCCTTTTCCGATTTTGTAAATTTCATTAATTCATATTTATCCTTACTACTAGATCCTAGTAGTTTTGAGCCGCATATTTCTAAATTTGAATTATACATAACTTCTTCAAATATTAATAGCTATCGTATATTGAAAATAGTATGATTTTTTCATAAAACTAATTAAAATCAACAAATTTTGTATGCATTATTTACTGCGTCTTTTATGGTTTAGCCAACATATTGCCATTGTTCTAGTTATTCGTGTCATTTGTTTTAACGTAATTAACTATGTTAGTCGAGAAAGGATATGCATTTTATTAGTGGAATTAGCGTCAATAATTTCCTAGTTGTACAAAATTAAATGAATCATACATGCAACATAAAACTATAAAAACTCTCCATGCGAAAGCAAAGAAATTTAAAACATAATTTATTTAGATTGAAGGCGTTTAAACGCATTAAATTATTAAAAAATTTTGGTAGCACGAACTCCTTTGGCGCGCTAAATTTAAACTTTTGTATTTATAAATAGTCGAAAATGCTGTTCTTTAATTTTGAAAAATTTTATAATTGGGTGGTCCCACTAGATTATACAACGTAGGTTGTACATATACATATTTATTTCAGCAGGTGAACTCCAATAACTGTTTTGTTGAATGTAAATTAAATTCAAAGGTGTTACTCTTTTGCAAATATACATAAATTCAGCGAGAACCGTTAGGACAAGCATGCCTGACGTAAATATTGACCATGTTTTATATTGCACTGCGTTGTATCTGTAAATCAGGATTAAATTTTTAAAAATGTGATGTATGCATTTGATTTCAATTTTGATTCAATGCATGCGTAACTCTATGATTATAGTTCGAACTAGCTTTTCTCACGCTACGCTCGTGGTTGAAGTTATTGATGTACATGGTGAATCAAAAATCATCTCTGATATTTTATAAAAACATCAAAACATTAGCACGGTTTTTAAATATTGCGAAGTGTTAAATTTGTATTTTAAATTAATTAACTATAAAAAATGATTGAAGCTATATGAACACGTCAATCAGCCCATTTATAACCATCGATTGAATAAAATAAAATGAGCTACTTACGAACAATGTAAATGAAGTATTTATGTATGTAACTATCAATAAGTATACAAACGACTTCATATGTTTTAAAATCGATTAATAATACACAGCGTGGCGGTAACGCTTGCAAAAGGATGGTACATAACATGTATTAAGATTTACTTTAGAGATTTTTATATGTCTTAACTTATGCGGTAGATCAATAAACTTATTTTTCAATTTGTTTTATAATTGGATTTATTTCTTATTAAAACTGGTATTTCATTATAATTTAAAACTTGAGTGAAGTAAACGGTTATTATATAAATGGATACCAATTCTCTATTTTATTTTCATGCCAATTTAAGTCATTCTATAAATGAAATATTTACTAATTATGGCCATAAAAAAAAGGTTTACATTAAAAATTACAGTCAATTACAACATTACTACAGAAAATATATATTTAAGGATTAATAAAATCTGTACAAATGTGTTCGAATATAAAAAAAATCTGTTGTGAGACAACACGCAACTTTCTCTTACGTATTTTTAGATACGCAAATAATGTCGACAACCGGTTAAAATATTCTTTACGTTTATTTTGAGAATGATAAGTGTAACCGTCACTCATCCAAATAACTGGAGGCGAAAAACGATCCTTAACTCCGGAGTTTTCCCCAATAACTCGCTTTAGCGAATTCTCTCAGAGAAATCAATTAGTCCGAGGGCAAGTTTAAGAAAATCGTTGGAGTCGTTTTCGTAAAGATCGCAAAGAATGGCAACAGTAAAGTAACACTTCTGGTTATCCGATTTTAATCAAAATGTTGCGATTGCGTGTTCGGATAGATACAAAGATTACGCTTGGACGCCTTAACCTGTAACATCGCAAAAATACGACGAATTTTTAAATTTAATTTTAATTAAATTTATCACTAATTTATATACAGGGCGTTTCAGATAATATGACATTCCTTTTTGGGGATGAATGTAGGCCGAATAGACACCCTAATAAGTGTAAAATTAAAAGCAATACGAATACTAAAAATTCCTCTTTTTTTAAACGACGAGTCGACTATGCAAATGCTTTCAAATATACAAATATCATCGAGTAAGTGTTTCTTACTATTATAAATAAAGATTTCCGTAGTAGAGCAGACTTTTACGTGTTTATTTTAACTTTAGAAGCAGATGCATAAAACAAGACTGTAAAATGATACATTTTTGTAAATTTCGGTGACCCATATCTTGATAAAACGAAATTATGCCAATTTACGTCAGTTACTAAATGCGTTTCGTTGTATAACCAGTGTTTTAATAATAAAAACAAAATTGCAAATTGTGCCCATCTGCACCGTATTTAACTGATTGGTGCTTTTATGTTAATAGAATTGTGCACAGGTCTAGTAGTCATGTACTTACAGAGCTATGATTTAATTAATATGAATTTAAAAACTATAAAATGAAAAATTAGATTAAGAGAAATAAATCTGTAAGCGAATTAACATACTTTAACATTTTTAATTATTTGTAGTTTCGAAGGCAA
>JAHWXV010521381.1:0-11072 GCA_024586415.1 Phrixothrix hirtus | reverse complement strand
TATAGGAGAACCACGCCTCGCTCCACTGTAGCTTTGCCGGCCGATGCTAAAACACTGGTGTTTCTGCCACATGCGTTATTGCGATTTCGTCTTGTGACACGACTTGCTTCAGAAGATGCTAACTTTGTCTAAAATCGTAATAGGTGATGAAAGCTAGATTTATGTATATATGATCCAGCAACAGCCGAGCCAGTGGAAGCATCCCAGGCAAGTGAAAAGCAACGTTAAAAGAATGTTTGTTTTTTGATATGAAGGCCATTGTGCGCCGAGAATTCGTGCCACCAGGTGTAACAGTTAATTCTAAGTTCTATTGCGATGTTTTGAAACGGCTTCGCCGCCTTGTTTGCATTACATCACGACAATCCACCGTCGCACAGTTTTTTCCACACTAGGTCATTTTTGGCAAAATATTCGATGCTGTCGTTCCTCAACCACGCTATTCGCCTGATTCGGCACCGTGCAACTTCGTCCTAGAAACTGCAATTGAAAGGATTTTTTACAATTGAAATAATTTAAACAGAATCGCAAACAGTGCGTGACTCGTTCACAGAAGCAGACTTGCAGATAATCTTTGGAGAGTGGGAAAAATGCTGGAACCGGTGTATACTTGCGGCGGGAGACTACTTTGTAGGTGGCGGCAACAGTGTAGCATAGTGACATGCTTTTGAATTGTATCGCATCAGTAAGGGAACATTTGGAAACCACCTCGTATTTCAAAAAAAAGCAGGTAGAGCTGATTATGTATTTAAATTCTTTGGTTTTTCAGTCGTTTGACAAATAAATATACTAAACAATTTGTAAATTTAGTGATTAAAGCTTTGTATGACCAGGTAAACTACATTCTACCACTCAATTTAAAACAAGAAAGTATTTTGTGTTGTAAAATTTTTAAAAATTCACCGATAAGTTTTCTTGAAAATATTTCAAATTCTAGCTTAATTTCTTACAGTTTTATATCCTGGTAGAAAACTACAGTTCTTAATTTAGTTTTTATATTTATCTTGTAGAAACGGTTAAAGGATCCTCTGACTAATAGATATGTTTGTTCAGTTGCTTCTACTATCAGGATAACTTAAATAGTTGAGTTATTTATCAAACTTTTTATTACTTTGAAACAAGAGAATTTTGTCTACGGTAATTGCAATCAATTTGAACTTTGAGCTAAATCATGAAAATGTGCTCTTATCACAAGATACACTTTATATTTACAATGTGCTTTACAGGTGTTTGTAGATCAGGTTACTGTATCCTTTCTCAGTGAGATAGCGGCCCGTTATTTCCTGAGATAAATAATAGATAGTTTTCAGTAAATTAATTGGCAGTGAAAGGTACACTTAAAGCATTTCCTCTGCTCTAACAGAGAATGTTTTATAAAATAAAAATAAGCGTTAAATTGTCAAACACTTAGATATGTCAGTTCAGTGCCGAAAAGTTTTAATAAAAGCATAGACATCCATCGTGCGAAAGATTACAACGAAATAAGACTTGTACGTTTATGATCGTTTTGTGAACCGCCTTTGAACAGCTTGAAAGGATTATTTTAGAGGTAAGTGTTGAAATAAATTTATAAAAGTGAATAGCATTATTCAGTTAAATCCGAATAAAACATTTTAATTGGGTCACATTGTTTCTTGATTATTATTGCAAACAGTTATAAATATATTCAATTAAAAACTATTAGGAGTAAAGTTAGAAATGTCTTTTATTGAAGGTTAATAAAACAGCATAACAAATTTTGTAAATTTAATGTAATAAATGGGAAAGTCATGGACAGTGATATGATTTTCCTATTTGACCGTTAAAAAATGTTATCATATAAATATATCAAAATCTTATCTGTTATGTATACTTGTATAGCAAAATCTCAACAGCACAAATATTAAATATACTTTTATAACTTTGCGAATATTAAGATATTCAAAAATATTTTATTAGAGTGCGTTCAAAAATGACTAAACATCACAGTATAAAAATTACATGAATGTTTATTAGATTACAGTTGATTGGAACATGTAATACTTTAAACTATGACGTGATTGATAGAGAGATAAAAATTTAAATTCAAAAGTTCACCCAAATAATCTATTTGTGATGTAACTAGTCTTGAATATCTTTTTAAAAGTTCATCATCAGGGCAATTATAATTGATACTATACTAAGATGTGCAAATATATAATTTATATCACAGGCGAATTAAAAATGCCTTCAAATAATTAAACACCTAATTGTCCATTAAATTTTATACTAGAAATCTGATTGGTTGAAGTATTTAGCCTGCAAATAAAGTGGTTGATAGATTTAGCTGTAATTAAATATTTATTTTTCCTTTGTGCAATCGGGTCTAAGTGTTTGATGGCGAAATGTTACCTTATTCTGTATAAAATACCTTTCCTTAACTTGGCGTCATTAAAAATTGTAATATTTAATGAAAACAGAAAAGCGTGCCACGAAATCTAGTTCGGTAGCAAAGCAGGAGAGGGGAGGGGATGTTGTGTAGCTAATCATGGTAAAAAGTTGTTTATAAAATGTACTTCTCGGTGCATACCTTCTGGCTCGAATTAAGTCGTCGTCCTCTTAAGATAAAAAATAAAGTAAAGTAGAGAAAAAGTAGGGCACCAGTCGTTCACTTTAATTAGGAACAAGGAACACCTAAACGACAAGATGTTCGCTTAAGATAAACTTATTTGTAACATGTACTCAGCATCTAGAACTGTAGACATAAGAAAACCTAACGAAAAGTAAATTAGGTAAAAGGAAGTTCGTTGAAATCACAACAAGTTAATTAAACAAATAAGTAGGTATTTATTCAAACACCCAATTAGAATATTAACAAACTGCATGGTATCATAAAAACAAGAAAAATAAAATTAGCAATAACAATAAATGTATGTCCTGATTAGGGACGCATTGACAATCAGAAAGGATAAATGAAATGCTTTTTACAGATCAAAGCTAACCTAGAATTATCATATTTCCACTGTAAGACTCGGTAACATTAATTATAAATCCTAGAAAAGGATATATTTTACAATCAAAAAGGGTTCATGAATTGCTTTTTATAGATCAAAGCTAACTTAGAATTATTCGGTAAGACCTGGTATATAATGGGTACAATATAATGTTATCTCAGCACTAAATAATTTAGCAACGACAAAAAAGTTACTTAGAACAATACGTACAATCAAGTGACACGAAAAGATAAGATAAATTAACAAAAGAAGGGAGAATTTAAAGAACTTAAAGCGTTAGTTACTTATTAAATGACAATTGATAATAATAGCGTCAATCTAATTTACTAGAATCAGTTTACAATCAAAATAAGAATGACATGAACGCGAGTTTAAGTTTGCAAAAGCATACGCTAACCAATTATGCAAAAAAAAACTATCTGAAATACCATTTAAAATAAAGTACGTTAAATTTATATCATAAGTGATTAAGGCTAGCATCTCATATCTTTTTCTCTAGAGAAATTCATACCTATGCTGCATAAAGTTATCGAGCGTAACTCGTATATGATTAAAGAGTCGGAAAAGTATAGAAGTTTGTTCTTATTTTGCAATTATTGAAAAGCTATTAAATATTTCATTTAAATAACAAAATTAAATACGGAAAGCAAAGCAAGGCGGCGCAATTATTTTACGTTTAAAACATAATTAGATTAGAAAGGCAGTAAATAACTATTGATACATAATGTAGAATTTATACTTAATTTGTTAGTTAAAAGAATTGAGTATGTTCGTTGATATCAATCAGTAATGATACATGTCCGCCAGCAAAATACGAAGTTATTAGACAAGTTGAAAACATAGTCCCAGCAATTTATTAGAAAGGAGAAAAATTAAGATTTTGGTACGACCTTAGGATCTTCATGCGTTGACACAGCATCTTCTGCATCCTTCGTGAATTAACGGACCATCAGTAAGTACATCTCCCGTTCAGCATTTAATTATTGAAGACCGCTCATAGTAACTTAGCGGATAGATTTGAATGAATAAATCCTACAAGTCAAGCTAAAAAGAATAGACCAAAACGAATTAATTCAATAAATAGAAAAAGTCCAATTAGTTCTTACCTTCGTATCAAAATGAACAATGCCTTCTTAGAATGCAGTAACCAAGAATACCAGATAACTTACATTCTACGTTTGTATACTAGCAGTGATAAAGCGCAAGTGTTCATTTCCAAGGCAGTCCATGACCGAAGAATTACCAAAAAAATGTCAGCTAAGGAATCGAATATAACCAAACGGAGTTTTAAAATGAATTTTATATTTACAAACTTTATCACCAGGCAGCGACACATACCGGATAAATAAATTATATAATATAATGAATTCCTAAATTAGTCCTATTAATTAGCAACAACCTTCATTTCTGAAATACGAACACAAGTAAAAGAATTATTTATTAAGTTAAATATATTCAAATATATCCAAAACCGAATTTTCAACTTTTAAATATCCCCATTCTATACTTATATGACCTAAAAGAAATTATACGTACATATGTACAGGGGGTACTCAAATCAATACACCCAAATTATATCCGAATATTTACAAGCCAAGGTGAGACCGTGACAAGTGAATCGAAAACCATAAACGGATTAACTAAATAAATTGTAAATAACATTGATTTAGAAATATTAAATTGAAAATGTACTGAAACGAATTTTATTGTAGTTTAAATTTGGGTCCAAACATTTTCATTCTTTCTTTATACTGACTAAGCGAAACGGGATTCCCAAGTCGCAAACAAAGCCGAACTACAATGTCTGACAATATAATTCCCGCATAAGGGTAAATCATTTAAAAATCAAACATCGGTAATTGTAGAATTGTGATAGTGCGACTTTTGCCTGATGGGAAAAAAGCTAGTACACAGTAAATTTTAATCGATTTTAACGCGCGACGCCACACGTGAGCCGAACACCACCGATGACATTATACTCGCTGTCCAATTGTCACAATAGAAGCGCGCAAAGAGAAGTAATGCACTCTTGTGAATTTTTAACAGCAAAAGGTGTTAGAAATATATGCGGAAGAATGCTGCGGTACAAGCTACAGGGTGACTTCTTATGAAGCGTGGTGCCATCATTACCGGTCCGAAAAGCAATCAGTCAAAACACGTCAATGCTCTGCCACCAAAAATTTCAATTCCATACAGAACAGTACAGTGCATAACATGCAACGAAATAATTGTGTAACGGTTCAAAGCGTAGACTTTGGGTCACGGGATTAGTAAAACTAATTTATATTTTTGCTTCCGGGATTACTCGTCGGAGTGGGAAGGTCCAATTCGGTCGGGTAGAAGACACTAATTGCTGCTAGGGTCCTCTCTTAAAATTATTCGTAGTCGGTCATCCTAAATAGGAGAGAGTTGAGTATTAAATGTAACGGCTCTCGAAAGTGTTCGCCGCTTCTTAATGTGAAACGATCTTTTTTACAATCGTATATTTGATAACTAAGCTCGACGGAAATATTAAGATGGATAAAACCTTCAAAAGTAATTTTATTCACAATAACGGAAATAATAATTTAAATGACTACTTTCTGATACTTTATACATATTTACGGTAACGGATATTTAACAGTTATAAATTAAATAATTTGTTTTTAAAAGACTCGGAAGCTTTCAATGTAAAAAGGGCGTTCTCGGTATTAAGATAATTATGGCAGGCGTT
This sequence comes from Phrixothrix hirtus, assembly GCA_024586415.1. Classification (NCBI taxonomy): domain Eukaryota; kingdom Metazoa; phylum Arthropoda; class Insecta; order Coleoptera; family Phengodidae; genus Phrixothrix; species Phrixothrix hirtus. The sequence continues at coordinate 5,390 of JAHWXV010521381.1, read as the reverse complement.
CAGCATCGCTTTTCGTCCCTTACAAGGAAGCGCGCTCCGTCCGGTGGAATTTTATATACTCCTGTTACTTGTGAATTTTACCGGATTAGTTCAGTATCCTTTCAGGCGCGAAAGGGGTCACGTCGCTCGCAGGCTTGCTCCTTCACGTAATACTTGGGTGGTTCAGGCGATGATCCCTTGGCGTATTCATGACCGATGCCACGCGGTAGACAAGGTGTTACGGGGTTGCTGGCGTCAAACAGGCTCTCACTACATAGCCAACACAGATGTTTGACGGCGGCGCCTTCACGGGTCCTACTGATGCTTATACGTTCGCTACAAAGCCAACACAACTTTCGTGCGTGCTAGTTATGCTTATTGCCGAGATCGTTCCGCTACAGAGCAACTCGCCCGCTCTCGACAATAGGCTTCACGGGATCGGATAATAATAACAAGGGGATTTCACCTTTTCGGATGCCTGAACTATGTTAGCAGTTTTTATTTCTGCGACAGCGGTTTAGAAATTGTAATATAAACAATTCGGTGTGGACGGTTTGCGTTCTTTGCAGTTATCAAAGCGCTTTATAATTCAACAAAAATATCTCGGCCTTCTAGGCAGAGATATGTCTATTCTTTAGGTACGGTCTTAGTTCGAGCACGAAATTGCCAGAGCTATCGGTGTTAGCTCGAGCATGGAACTGCAAGAACTATCCTCTTAGCCTCAAAACTTCGTTTTTTTATACAGAATACTCGACATTTCGCTCTCTGTGCCTCGAATGTTCCTGATAATTGTTATTCGGTCTTACACTTATTGATAAGCATATCGCTTATCTGCTTTGATTAGCATTTTATTTATAACGTAATATTTCACAATTCTAATTGATATTCTCTTGTTAATTAAATTCAGTTTTGAGATTGCTTTATGTTTATTATACATTTCGGTAGGAACCTTTATTCACTTTGAATAGTTTCTTAATACCTTGGTTATTGCGTAATATTTCGTCATCTTTAATTTTTACTTAATTACGTTTTATTTACATGCAGGTTATTAAACAATATTTATTTTAAATTAATTCGCGGTCACTCACTCCTGGTTCACTTCTTATTGTCTTTTTAAAATGTCATCAATTTAATATTCTGGTATTTTCGCGGAAACGTAAAACACGCGTATTTGTTGCAAATCGGATTTTACGTTACTTTTTCACATTAACATATTTCGCTGGAAATGTTACAGTTGCGGCGGCCGATAAAACAAAAATGCCATGGACTACTTTTGAAGGGTGTTATTTGTTTCATGACAATAACGAACCATACATTGCCCTCATTGTCTGCACCATATCCTAGAGATTCAGTTGAAAAGTGCTCACGCAGCCTTCTTACGGGACTGACATGTTCCCATATGATTTTCATGCATTTAAGTTCATATTAGACGAAGGCGTTCAAATTAGATAGGAATATTTTTAACCACTTATATTAGACCCTTGCATTTCAATACACTTGCGCCATCGATGGCGAAGCGATTATCTGCGTATCCACTCCAAAACAGTGTCAATATCCTCATTTGAGGTAAATAATTTATCCCCTAAATAGTGTCGTAAGGCTCCAAATAGGTGATAATCGGAAGAAAAAAGATCAGGGCTGTACTCAGGGTGCGATTGAAGGTCCCATGTTGGTTTTCTTATTATTTGTGTTTTTGCTGTCATATATAGACGAGTATTGCGTTGAAGAGAATATAAAATTTTGAACATCATTTCTCTTATTTCGATTCGGCGTTTTAATTTTAATTTTAATCCTCAGTAGTGCAGAATAATAATCGGCATTTGTGGTGCGATGTTCGGTTAAGAAATATGCCACCAAACATTACTTGAGAATCCTAGAAAAGCGGTCCCACTCTCTTATTAGTGAAAAACACAGTTTTGGCTATGAAGATTTCATCAGTCGCCATAATTGCGCTGAAAACTGATTCTCCTTCGACTTCATTCGTTGTAGTGACGATATTCTTGTAAAATTTTATCAATGTTCGCGGAATCTACCCGACATTCACTTTGCGGTATTGTAGCTTTTCTTTAAAATTTGATTAACATTTCTAATACTGATTTCCAAATTTCTGAAAATTCTCGACCTTTAATTCCGCAGATTTTGCAAACATTTACGAATATTGCATTTTCGACATGAATTCTACCTACGTTACAGATTTTGGAACATTCAAATTCGTTCCTTTTAGAAATACTCTGATCTAAATTTCAGAAGCCATACCTTCTTGGGCTTGAAACTTAACATTAATGCATTGTTCGAAGCTAATGTGAATTGCAATTTCAGACATGCTTTTCTATACCGCTACAGTAATTACCAAGATTATACTGTATCACACGTTGCTAATAACAACAGCTAATTTATTATTCTATGTGTTATTTTTTAAGTTCAATATCCAAATTAATTTTATTGGGAGCCTGTGTCGTAAATGACGAAATATTTTTGATATCTATACAAAAGAGCTTTACTGCAACTCTCAAAAAGTTTTTGACTACAGTTGATAAAGGTATCCGAAGAAACTTCATTCAATTTAGCCATTCAGTTTTTCTTAACATTTTTTACGTTCTAAAATAATTTACCTTTGACAACTGCTATTACTTTCGAAAAGTCGGGTGATTGGTTTCAACAACATCGTATTTCACGAGAAATAACTTTGCAATCATAGTATCGTGGTGATTGTTATGTGAAAAGTATTTTACATTTAACTAGGCTATTGTTATTCCAAGAGTACTTGATCTTTTTCCGCTTCTAGGAATTTTTGTAATTAAATCTGCGATTCAAGTAACCGATGACGCTCGCGTTCTCAGTAGTACGTCTTAAGCCATTAATACCGTAAACAGTTTTCAATATTTCATAAACCTTTGTTGCAGTTTTCCCAACGGCAAAATTTAATTTTCACAGAAAAACAATGTACACGATGGCGCATACTGCACGGAGGCTAACAACTGTTAGATGTTTGATTCGCCATCATCTATTGATAAAACCTTAAATTATAAGCTGCCTTCTTTATGATGCTGCAGCATCAAGTTGGAAATTAAATTGTCAAATCTTTTATGGTAATTATAACTAGAAATTAAAATCGCTATGAGTAAAACATTTATAATCGGAATGTAACTGAAAATCAAAATGAAAAAGATTTGGTGCAAATTTCTGAGTAAAATATTATTAAAGTACGTCGCACAATTATTTTTCTGAGGTAGTTGCCACCATTATATAGTTTTGCTTATTACAAAGCTAGTAATTAATATTGAATGAATAAATCATTATTATTTACCCATATACAATTGACATTTTTTTAATTATATACGTGTACAAAGTGCGGCAAAAACATATAGACCACTTGATATGGCATAATCTATATTATAATTTATATTTATTATTATACATTTACATGGCAAAAAACTACATTCAAAAGCCCACTGTTCTCTCTCTCTCTCTCTCTCTCTCTCCCCTCTGTGCCATAGATTAATTGCTCTTTAATTATTATTAACGCTAAACTGGCCTAAAATTGAACCAAAATAAGCAAGGTTAATTTGTCTTATTATATATGTTGACTGAACTATACTTGTCCACCCTTTTCAATGAGGCATTATATCTGTACCTTTGAAATATTTATATAAACCTTTAATTTACAAGATTTTATTTAACGGAGAAAATTATCATCTTCAAATATAAAACGTTTATACACAGAACCATCCTTATTCTAATAAATAATAATTTACAGTCGGAATACAGTAAATGCTGTTACTTCATTTATTTGAAAATATAAATATCTACAATTTGTTTATATGTCCGTTTGAATTGTAAACAAACTAGTTTTTATAATTTTAAAATGTGTGAATGGAGTATTTCCACATTGACAAATCTTTAGACCACTAGCAAAGGTACTGATATACGAAAGCCTATACCTATATTACGTATTTGTTGAAATAAATATGAAATTCTCTTCTGAAATTTAAATAAGGGTAGAAATTGGAAATATAGGCGGCGTTTTCACACTTAATCAAATATATCTTCAGTAAATTGATAGTTTAACATATGAAATTTTGATATGTTATAGTGAAATATATATATATATATATATATATATATATATATAAGATATAAGAACAAAATAGTCTGACAAGTACATGTGGAAGGAAAGGTCTTGTCAGACGTATTCTAAGATGTAGCTAGGTGTGTCTAATAGCACGCACACTACATCCTTTAGTGCATTTGACAAGACTTTTTCATCCAACAGGCTATTTTACTCTTTTATACTAACAATTAATCTAATGTGATTTGTTACACTTCTAGATACCTGTCAGATACAGGGTACCCCGCAGCGAGAGTGTCTGACAATGTTTTTTAACAATCTTTTGGGTTCAGTATTTACTGAAAAAAAATTTAACTTTTATATTACCGACTGTTTTCCCGTTTTTTACATAGTTATAACAATACCACTGCCGCTTCCAGCGCTACAACTGCGATAGATGCTCATTTTCGTTTATCTCACTGTCCAATTAGTTACTCACATTTTCATTAGGTACTTGAAAATGTTTATTAGTTGAGCAAGCGCAGTAAATGTTCTAGTACTTGGATTAATCAGTCATCAGTGCCTGATTACCTTAACATTATATACAGCTGATTTTTTAAAATGGGATATAAAAGAATTTAATTCGTGAATTTAGAAACAGTTGTTAGGGAAAATGCACAAGTGAATGGCTAGCTCATATTTCGACATCATTAATTTTTAACCTATCGTGTAAAAATTCTTAAATACAAGACGAGATTAAAAAATTCAGAACGAAATCTATAACAATGTTAATCTCATAAAATATAGAACATTTTTGCAATAATGCTCAACGCATTTTCATGAGATATAAGTTAATATTAAAGGTCTTTTAATATGTTTCTGAACCTAGAGATAGTTCTAATTTTGCCATAATTGAAGTACACGGCATATAGTAGACTCGCTTCACGACAGAAGTTGCTATTTAGAAACATTACAGTACACTATTCCGTAAACAAATTTTAATCTGCGATAGTAAACTTCGCTGCCAATAGTCAGACTAAGCTCTCTCTCTGATCTCTGTACTGAGCTTCCAAATACAGTGTAATACGAATCTTAAATAAATGCATTATTTTGTTTATTTTATTTTTAATATTTTTGCTAATAAAGATGCATGTTACATATACATATTGCTATGTTTATTTTTGAAACTTTTGCTTTTCCCGCGTTAATTGTCAAACAATTGTTTAGTTTTATTTTATTTGAATTTTTAATTTTTATGTGTGGCAGATCCGCCACCTATTCTTAATTTTTCTGTACGTACCTTCGTAATTTGTTTTGCCCAACTAGATTTTGCGACTCTTTTAAATTTATCAAACACTCAGGG
>JAHWXV010521117.1:0-19599 GCA_024586415.1 Phrixothrix hirtus | reverse complement strand
ATCATATAAAAGAAGAAAAAATGTATGTTGCTATTTAAAAAAGTGGTGTGACGTCACAGCGTCTCCGCCATTTTGAAAGAAAAGAAATCATATTAAAATATGATGTAGAAAACCTATTGAGCAACTTTTGTATAGACCATTTGCTTCTAGGATGATAATAACATCTACATCAGGTGGTTTCTATTCTTTTTATTAATAAAATACTGTCTACTTTAACTGATTATGTATTTATATTTTACTAAACGTATAAATATCTAGAATTTGGGCCTTATATTATTACTGAGGCCCAGGAAAGTAAAAGTTTAATTTGTCCACTTATGTTTCGGGACTAAATTTGTCTTTTCATCAGCAACGGAAATTTTAACTATCATAATAAAATTTTTACAACATTAAAACACCTACATATAGGGTGTTGCAGATAATATAACATTCTTTTTTAGGGATGAAAGTAGGCCCTATAGACACCCCAAAAAGTGTAAAATTAAAAGTATTACGAATACTAAAAATTTCTTTTTTTTTAACAATGACTATGCACATGCTTTCAAATATATAAATATATTCGAGTAAGTGTATTTTACTAACTAAACATTTCCATAGTAGAGCAGTACGTGTTTATTTAGCTTTCGAAACAGACGCATAAAAACTAGACTGTAAAATGATACACCGTTGTAAATATTAATGACCCATATTTTGATAAACGAAATTATGCCATATGCTAGATGTGTTTCGTTGTCTAACCAGTGTTTTAATAATAAAAACTAAACCGCAAATCGTGCCCATCTACACCGTGTTTAACTGATTGGTGCTTTCATGTTAATAAAATTGTGCACAGGTCTGTAATAATGAAGTATTTATAGATGTATGATTTAGTTAATATGGATTTAAAAACTGTAAAATGATGCCAAAGGGATTTGTAATAATGTAGCTGAAATTTTTAAGACAATCTAGTTGGCCATTTAGGTAATTAATTATGTATCCGAGGAAAATGTTAGAGAAAACTGTTTTGAAAGTTTTAAAACGTAAGGTAATTAATTACATTAAATCTGAGGAATAAGATTGTTTTAGAGGTATCAACTATTACAATATTCCTCTAGTATCACTTTTTTTTATTAAAATTGCATATAAAACAATGTTTGGTTATTCTAACTCGAATTGGGCAAATTATTGTGCCATTCCTCACAATTCTGAACAACTAGAAAAATTTAAAACGTGTCAAAGTGTTTAAAATATTTTCATTTTAAGCGTAGTATGATGTTACGCAATTTCTATTTTTAGGTGTAAAATTAAAAAATGCCAACAAATAATTGCTTAAGCTGTCTTAGATTTAAACACATTTTTTAGAACGATGTATGACTAAACTCTATTTTTATTATTGTCAGTTATTCATAAATAACTTCTTCAAAATTATTAAAAAAATTGTATACATTATTTCTAAATTCTTTCAATTGTGTTATTTATTGTAGTAAATAGATCGCAATGTGCCTGCTACAGTTATAAAAGTGTATGTGATACTGTTAGGTAGGTCAGTTAGAATTTTATGAATGAGTTAACAGTTTTAGTCTGAATGCAACCATAGGCGGCTCGTTGTACATAACTAGAAAAAAAGGACTTTTTTGTATTTGTATTTTTTTTAGTTTTACGTTTATTCGAATGTCTGCAGGGTCTCACAGCCCTTAAAAGGAATGACATATTATCTGAAACACCCTGTATAAGAGTAATTAGTTTAAGAATATGGATAACATTTGAAAATAAAATTTTTAAAAACTAAAACAACATACATATAAATAAATTTAAATGCTATAAACGGTAAGTATGAGACAATTAAAATATAAACAAAAAATAGAATAAAATGATCGACAACTAAAAAAGCAGAAAAGCAGTAAAATAAAGTGAACGCTACTCAGTTATTGAAATATATTAACAATAATTTATAAAAATTGTATTATAGTAAATCATAAATGTAATTGCAAAAGGATATATGTATGCAGAGTGATTTTAAAATCCACTGACAAACTTCAACCACACACAACAAGAGAAAATAATTATTTTAAAAAAATTCCTTGCCGTTTCCAAAAACACGCCAGTAATGAAATGATAGAGGCCTGAGAACTTCTGCAATAACGCAAGAACTAATCGTGTAGTTGTAGTTCTATAAAATATAAACACAATACTGTTGTTAATTATTCTAAAACGCAACATGTATATAAATCGGGGATGTTCATTTCATTAAAGCGTCACGTTCATTTACAGACCTTTTATGTAATGTTAATTTATCAGGCTTTTTGTGTCTTATTAATCGCTACTAGTTTCAATATTTTTCGTTGCCGAAATGTATTAATTTTCAGTTTTGTGTGTTTATTAAGCTAATTCCATTTAATTTTAATTTGAACATCGTGTTTGTGTAATAATATTGAATTTCGAAATAATAGACGGTTTAATTTATGGCAAAGAATTTTGAACGCTTCTTGTAAAAACATAAGTGTTTCTTTAATTTTCATGTGTTTTAAAAAACACAAAAGGAAATATAAAAATTATGTTACTTATAAAAATCTGGATAAAGTTTTTATAGCAATTAAACATGTTTAAAATTAAATGTTAAATTTCTGTCGATAACCGAATAAAACTGTAGGTCATCGATGTCAATGACATATAGTGGAACGTGTACACACGAAGTAAACGTATATTTTGTAATTTGACATTAAAATAACATTTTATTCGTCTACGACTTGTACAATTTGTCTAGATGTGTCTATCTATATTAACATTTTCCTGCACTTCTCAAAAATCGACATTTGCAATTTCTTTCAAAAGTGTTCTATTTTATGGAATTTTGTAGTTAATGGACGTGGTTAGGCCTCTATAGTACCGTATTAAAGTTTGTCGGTATAAAAGTATATAGCTACGTAAAATGTAATAAAATTGCCGCAGGTAATAGCTAATTCAATAGATACATACATTTGTAATATTTAAATAAAATATAATTAATAGATATTAAGTAATTTCATAAATGTTCAATTTCAACACTTTAATTATCAAACAAATATTGTTAAGTAATGACAATTTCTATATAAAAAACAGTCACCTAAGCCAAAATTTTGGTATCCCTGGTCCTTCGGTATTATGTAATTCTAGTGGTGAGTCGGCTTCATTATTTTTTTCTGGAATTACTTAATTTTGATTTGTTTGGAAGTTTAATCACTGGTGTTAAATTTGTGAAAGATATTTCTAACCATTTGCAAGAAATGTATTTAGCATGACAAGAGGGTTACAGGAAATTTCCAATAATCTCTCAACGCAATAAATTCAAAGAAGATATGAAAACACGCGAACGTTTTTCAAACACGCACATTGTAAGGCTTTAATAACAAAATTAACTTCAATACTTCTTGTGAAAGTTAACTCGGTAATTAATTTCCTTTGTATGAATTTAACTATTCCTAAAACTAATAGACACCGTTCCATGGTGTATCAGCTAGGAATATCTTGAATTAAACTGCAACAAAAGTTACTGTAAGCATGTCTTAATGAACTAATTAGAAACACTCAAGGACGTTTGTTTTTTAATTTCCAATTTTGTTCATTGTAGCGGCCTATAATACGCTTTTCTGTATTTTGATATCCTCCCACGTACTTTAAATTTTTATCTTCTTTCAGTTAAAAATAATACAATGTATTTAATAAATATGGTAATCTAGAGGGTTTTAAAAACTTATTTACTCGTACCTAATTGAGATTTTTTTATACGGAAAATGGAATTTTAATAATTTAGGTTGCGCCGTTTATGGAATCTAGAATGTAATTATAATTATTGATTTAGAATTATATTTAACAACTATACCCTGCCGCTTTTTGTTTCCATCTTTGTTGTATAAACTACCCCAATAATTGGAAGTTGAGCTTTATGAAAACAAAAGAAGCAGAAAATTGAGCCAGTGCTATTGGAAATGTACATAACATTTTAATTAATCAAGTTTATTTAAAATAATTAATATGAATTTGTAGGATATCCATTTCAAAGTGGAATTCTATGCATATAAGTTCTAAATTGTTAAATAGTCTTGCAACTTGCAACATTTCGACAAATATCCTGTCTGCAATTTAAGCACATGCTACGCTAACTTTTTATGTGAAAAATCTATAATATGCCATCTAATTATAGCATTATATGCTAAGGGGTTTTTTTCTTTAACTGCAAATTAAAACAAAATTAATTATAAAAAGCTTTATTATAGTTTATATAAGAATTTTGGGTTTAATTAATAAAATTTAATGTTAAAGTGACGTATACAAGTTATAAACTCTAAAATCATTTTAATACTAAAATTAAGACTAGCAAGTGCTCGAGAAGTTTCGGCATCAATCGTTTCCACTGTTTGTTTTAAGTTAAATAATATTTTTAATTTTTTCTTTTTTCAGAATTGACACATTTAAAGAAGATAAAAGAAGAAATTTCGAGGTATTCTGGAATGTTCCAACGTTTCAATGTAAATCGCATAAAATTAACTTCACCGGATTAGCTGCGAAATATAGTATATCCCAAAATAACTTTGACACGTTCAGAGGGGATGTAATTTCAATTTTGTACGATCCAGGGGCGTTTCCCGCGATATTGACAACGAAAAATAATTCACGGGTTGTGCTTCGTAATGGAGGAGTACCTCAAGAAGGAAACTTAACAATGCACCTCGACATTTTTCGGCAGATAACCGAAGAATCAATTCCAAACAAAGATTTTCCCGGTAACAATTTAATTTTTGTCAAAATTTTGCCAAAACTAATTTGGTTTTGTCTCTTTGCTTAGGTGTAGGGATAATCGATTTCGAAAGTTGGCGCCCAATATATCGTCAAAATTTTGGCACATTGACACCCTATAAAGAATTATCCGTAGATATTGAAAGACAAAAGCATCCATCTTGGTCACAGAGTAATTTAGAAAAAGAAGCAGAGCGGCGTTTTGAAAAATATGGACAACTTTTTATGGAAAAAACATTGCTGTATGCTAAAATGTTAAGACCCAAAGCTTCATGGGGATACTATGCTTATCCGTATTGTTTCAATATGTCTCCCAATAACATGCACACCGAGTGCCCTAATCCCGTTCCAAAAGAGAACGATAGGTAAAGACATTGTTTTCAAGTGAGAAGTGATGTAATATTTTGATACTTTTTAGAACTGTTTGGTTATTTAGCTCAAGTGATATACTGTATCCGTCGGTTTACATTAGAGAATTGAACCTCACTCCAAAGCAGAGGATGCAGCTAATAACTGGACGTATGGACGAAACCCATAGATTAATAGGTAACTTGAACAAACCAAAAGAACCGTTAATACTTCCATATTTTTGGTATAAATATCAGGATAGTGATCAATTTTTGACAAAAGTAAGTATTTGCGTTTGTTTAAATTAAGTTTATTTTTGACAGAAGTCAAATGTTTCATTGGAAGCAAAATTTACAAGTAGCAGTAATTGTTTTGAGTTAAGATCAAAAATCAAAATTTTTGTCTTTAGTAAAAAGAACTTTTCTATCTTTCAAACGAATATGATTATAAAATTGTTACAAAATATTGAAGGGTTTCATATAGTTCATGAGGTTATCTTTATTTTCTAAATAATTTTGATTTTATTGATTATGGCCATGCAAAGAAGTTTTGGTCATATCTTATGTTCATATTTAAGATTTTAATAATCTCACATTTTTTATTTACGTTTGTTAAAATCGGAATGAATTCCACTTTTCAAAATTTCCTTATAACGTTTTAAACCAACTGAAAATATTAACGATTTTATTCTTTTTTCGTTAAAAAAAGTTATACAATTAAACCCAATTTCGTTCCAGTTATTGGAAAAAGTTATTTAGGTCATATTTTAGGCAATCAATAAACATATTAACACGAACTAGCACCAAATGAAACTCCATTAAACTGATAAGTTTGAATAGCAATAAAAATTCTATGATAGCTCATTTCTAATCGCACGTCAAATTTTTCGTTCAAAAAAATTAATTACATCAAATTTTCTATTTACAGGAAGACATGTACAATTCGTTGCATTTAATGAAAAATTTACTGGTAGATGGCGTAATTATTTGGGGAAGCAGCAAAGATGTAAATACTAAGGCGAAGTGTGAAGCATTGTATAAATATGTTGATAATATACTGGGACCTGCTGTAATTAGTTTATAGATTTACTTTTAAAAATAAGGACGTAAAATTAGATAATAGTTAAATCACGCTATTATACAAAATGTATTGATCAAACACTTGTAAATTTTGATTTAAAATTTCTAAGTACTTCTTTTATTTTTAAAAATAAATATTCAAATATATTGCCTTTATTTACACAATTGTTGTTCTTAAACAATTACTAAAGTAGAAAAGTAAGTTACTAAAATTTCCCTTACAATTTTATGTCAACTTTAACGTTTAACTGATCTAGTCACTTCGTAGTACTGTTGGAAATATTTATTTAGAGAATGTCATTAGAGGTGCGACATGTTTCGCAATTAAGAGAATTCCATCATCGAGATTAGTACGTAAAGGGCGTAGGTGTCATTTATGATTTTAAAAACTCAAGAATTAAAATATAGCTTGACTAATAATATTACAATTTTATAAATACACATTTAAAATTCGCAAGGATAATCTCTTTATTGGGAATTAATGTAAATAAATGAATTGTTATATACGGAATAAATTAAAATGTCAAGCAAGATACGGTGAAAGTAATATAGTGAATGCATATTGTTACAATTAAGAAAAAAAATCTGTCGTACATCTTAAGAAGTATTTGCATAAATGGGAACTTTTTGTTTAGTCCTTGCCTTACTCTTAAATAGGCAGATGAAATAGTTAATGACGTGACGTAATAAAAATAAGTGTTTGTCCGTATGGGACAGTTTATACATCGGCAGGGTTGGATGGGTTCAAGTTGCATCGATTCTGGAGTCGACAAACTAAACAATGCTTACACAAAAAAAAGAAATTAATCACACATAAAAGCAGTGAAATCATTCAATGGTTAAAAATTTAAAAGTTTGCAAACTCAATATTCGATTAGACAACTATTGACTAAACGCTAAAGCAACGACCAAGAATTTATACAGGCGCCACACTGTTATGGGGTTTTCTGTTAAGTACTGTACCAAAACTGAAATCAAAGTAATTAACAAGCTTATTCGAAATTTGTGGTTTAACAGTGAAAACCAGAGATTTCTTGTTTAAGAGTCCAAAAAGTAACATTGAAGAACAAAGTAATTGAATTAAATCTACCAATTCTAAAATTGATTACTAATTAACCACAATAAAAAAATCGTAGGTTTACCAAAACGATATTTATTGTATTATTAATAATAATAATTGGATAGATAACAATGACAAATTTATCTTGTTTTAAATTAAATGGCCGATATGAAAATTACAAAACATTGTCAATTTTTAATGCTTCGTCGTTATTTCTAAATCCATTATAAACAAAATACTGAAGTTTCGCGCATGGCTTTAACAAAACGAGTTTGAGGCTAGCTTGAATATATGGATGAGATAACGTTCTCTGATTACCAAATTTGGCACAAGCAAATGTAAAGTTTTAAAATAGTTATACGAAGAAAGAAGTATTTCTTTCAAAGGTTGCTTTAATCCAACAACCCAACAAAGCGGATTTTAAATATTTTACTACATAATCGTATTCGACTTTTGTTTTTGTTGCAACAAAAAGTCTTGGACATACGAGGTCCGTTAATTAAAAGTTATAAACAAAAATTTATTTAATCGAGGAATTTATCGTCAGCACTCAGCAAGTTTCACATTGTTCACTGCTAAATTTAAATTTGGAATCCGTAGCTTGCTAACGATTAAATCCTGTTGTTAAGCGGTTTGATTTATCTAATTTATTCAAGTGTTGCCGTTTAATGTAAACAATTTGTTAAAAGTACTATCTGTAGTGTTACATAAATTAAAGAGTGTTACAATTGTGCTAAAGATGACCGCCAGTCAGTGAAAAATAATCCGTATTATGAAAGTCCCTTAACAAGTCGAAAATTTGATGACGGAGGGCCGTCGAATTATTATCAATGCGGCTGCAATAGAAGTTTGAATAAGCATTAGTTCAGTACATTGCATTTTGATCGCCAATCTGGGTCTGCAAATTGCGCCTGCAAAATATTTACCATAGATGTTGACGGTGGACCAAAGACAAATCCGTTTTGAAGCTTCAGAGACATGTTAAAAGGTGTAAAGACTGTGATCGTCTCTAAAAACGTGTTGAATTTGTCACAATATAAATTGACAACAACGCATGTGGCAGAAATCACGAGTGTTTAACCACGGCCGGCAAAGCTACAGTGGAGCGAGGCGTGGTTCAACACTGTAGAATTAAATCAAAATCAGTAAAAGCTGGGCGCCACTGTTCTCAAGTCAAAACTGCAGTTAGGCGATGTTTGCGAAACACTCTGTATATCACGATGTTAATGACCTACCTTAAAAGTGGATACAGACACTCTAACGGTACTGCAGATACTGGATTAGGACTGAAAAGGAAATGTACTAATGCTTATTTATGATCTTTCTAATCGTAATTATAAAATCAGGAATGAGGCCCCCTTTCCTGTGAATAACTGAACTAGATCTTTATCTAACGATTATTAAACAAAAGATGAATCGAGATTGTTGATACACCCTATGTATCAAAAGTGAAATGAATTGTCTATAATAAATTCAAGTTGAATCAACTTGGCACAAAATTCAAAATGGGCTGCACTTGTCATGAATTATTTTAAAAATGCTGAATGCAATTTAGACTATAATTAACGTTTTAAATCTTTCTTGAAACAAATGCTTTCTCATACACTTTACAAAGTAATAAATTTTGAACCCAAAATTAAATTTGTAAGGCGCCCACTGGCTAGTTAATAATGTTAAGCAATAAATGATGTTTAAAATAAATAAAAGGATTAGTTGAGCACAAAACACACTATATTGTTTAAATTCACAATTTACACTGGTACACAATTGGATTCAAATTTGACGAAAAATCATTATTCTCTAAATAGAATTAGAACAATAATTTTTACATTAGCCAAAGCAATTGAGGTTCGTGTGTACTTATAAAAACTAAATTAAAGGTGGATTTAAAAATCCCATTCGAGGGCACACCTTAATGGCTTTGGTCAAAATTATAGGCATAAATATCAAATATATACAAACAAAAGAAATCAAGCATAAAAGAGGGCACTCCGTGTACTAGCTTTCATAAGATCAAATTATTGGTTACAAATTATTGATTAAACTAAATACGTTTAAAAATTATTAGGCTAAATTTTATAATTCACAACAAAAGGTTCATTAAAACATTCGATAATTAATGCGACAGAAACTCATTTGTTTCGGTTCCAAAAGAACTATAGAAACTCTTCTTTAACTCGTTTGGCGAGATAAGTTAAATCGGGACGCAACGTCCCTTATTAATATTTGTTACTATTTAAAAAAACTTAAATTATAGACCCTACCCTAGGTGGTCACCGATGAAGAATTTTTCTGCTATGACTTATTAATCAAATATCCCCAAATGTGGAATTTACAACTCAGCAACAACGCTGGATGACGACCATACGGATTCAATAAGAACAGATTATCTTATCTAAAAATTAGAGAAATCACACGACACTTCCGAAAACACCACTGCTGTATAGTTTGATGGCTGAATCAAAAGTGCTACTCTTACAATATTTCCCACGAGAAATTCTTAGGTTTGTTTTTCTTTTTCATTTGAACCAATCCTGAACATGACCAAAATATGTTTAACCTTGAACTAATTGTAACGTTGCACCAGTACTGAAGTAGTTTTGGACAAACTCTATAAAAACAGTTCAAAAAAGAAAAATAAAAAACGAAAGTACAATAATATTGCGCATGTGCGAACTACTAGTACTTGCTGTCCAGATAGAACTGTTTGGATGGTATTAAACTAGCACTTAACAGGTTCGACGAGAGAAGGAACACACAGACCTATTAGTAATTTTTTGGTTCGCACGGAAGAAAAGCAGCAAACTCAATCCGATGACAGTTTTGAACAGGTTCAACTTGGAAGAAAAACAAACCTCTTGTTTAAAAAATGTTGGCCTTCAACAGGCGTCTCTATTCCTGTCGCGTTAATTAATACTCCAATTGCCCTGATAAAGCTTATATTCGTTTCTGCATTTACAAGATACATTATTTACTTGAGCGCCTATCCTCTGGAATTTTTATATAAGCAAGTAACTTATTCGTTACCCTTGAAATGCGCGTGAATACAATGTTACTTACTTATTATAATCACAAACTGACGTAAGTGTCTATACAAATATATCGAATTCTATATTCTTGTTGAATTTTAAAATATTTAATTTTAATCAATATACGAGGTGTATTAAAATAGTTCAATATAAAAGCCGAATTATTCTTTAGATAAAAAGGATGCTTTAACAAATTTTGAATTAAATCTGATTTTAATTAAATTCTATAAGTAAATAATGTAAGTCGTAATGCTTACTTATACTCTAATATTTCAATTAACGTATATTATAACAAAAAACAGCGAGAGCTGACAAATTTTACTAATAGTGTCCGCATGAGTGTCACTCAGAATTCTAAAAAATGTAATACAGTATATCGCTGTTCATTTTAAATCTCGTAAAATCCAATACCCACACATATTCCTTCACAAGTTAACACACAGCGACTGATGCAGCGTAGACAAATGCTGGCAATCGGCGCACAAGAGCTATGGTCCAGTTTATTCTTATACCTAAGGTGAACACTCACATTACCTTCATCGTGCATGAAAACAAAAGCCCGGGTAATATTTAAACAAAACCCGTATATGGGTTTACATTTTTTAGCTTATTAGGCCCTTTTCGGAAACTTTATCTATCGGATCGGGTTGTGACTCGGGTTAATAAAATGCGTTCGTAAGCTTTAGGTTGTTGAATAACCAGTGCTCGAAAATATCAATCAGTGTTCACAATAAAGTTAACCATCTTGCAACTCTAATCGATAGCAGGGTAAACATTTAAAACCTGCTATATAACCTCAATTTTTCGTAAATTGCACGCGTAAAAACATGTTGGTGTTAACCTTATTATTTTATAGTAGTATTACTACATTAATACTACATCAACGATAGAAAACAATGGCGTTTTGGAGCAGTTTCGAATACAACTCGGTTAAGCTAGTCGCGTGATTAGGTTGTTCAGGTTGTGAACCTACACTAACAGTTTCCGAAAATGCCTTTAGATACTCTAATACTGCCCTAGCTAGCGAAATTTCCGTATCTACCGAAATGGCATTTGGAG
Organism: Phrixothrix hirtus; assembly: GCA_024586415.1. Lineage (NCBI taxonomy): Eukaryota > Metazoa > Arthropoda > Insecta > Coleoptera > Phengodidae > Phrixothrix > Phrixothrix hirtus. The sequence continues at coordinate 8,272 of JAHWXV010521117.1, read as the reverse complement.
AAAAACTCTGTTTTACGTTTTGTTTTACGCCATCGTCGTTTTAAACAATTCTAAGCTGGTATTTCTAGGACAACTTACGCACAAAAAATCCAATTCCTGGTTTTTGGAAGAAAACAGGAAATTATAATTCTCAAAAAGAAATATGCACATACGGCAAATGAAGAGAGCATTTTTTTAGATAAATATGCCGTATATGTTGTTTTATAACATATTCGACATATTTACCTAAAAATAATACTTAATCAGCTTCTGATTGGAATTTAAAACGCTATGTTTTCTAGGTTAAGTTGAAACGATAAAATAATTTTGGTTAAAATACAATATGTTTAACAGGCGAAAAAAATATTTTATTCTGTAAACATTACAATTTATATCAAAATTTACGTAATAAACTTCTATAAAATGTTACAACTTGAAAAATTTTACAGGTCATCATCGATGTCCTGATTTGAAGGAATAGCAGAGACTGGCAAATTTCTCCAAAAGTTTAGCCTATTTACTGGAAGAACTGCAGAAAGCTTGTGTAATATACCTTCTTTTCTTTCTGGTGTTATACCTCGAGGCATTCCAAGTGATTTTGGAGGATTAATACTGGATTTTAGAGCTTTAGCAGTTAAAAAATTCAATAATATAAAATCGTCATCAAAATTGTTTTTATAATCTAATGTGAATGCGCCTCTTCTGAACCTAACTTGTGTTATAGATTGGAGATAGGGTCGCGGGATTGTCTTATTTAATTTGTATTGCGATGTGCAATCCGTCCATTTGTAAAAATGTTCTAATTCCATAATACCAACGATAGCATATTTTCCTGCATTTTGTACGCAATCTACAAAATCTTGAAAGTCATACACTTTTCCTTTCTTCTTTAACGAGCGTTCTACTTGATGATGAAATTGGTCGGCACTCATAAATGCGTGACCTGGTTTGAAGAACAATTACCGTTGCGGACATATCACAAGTATTCATGATATAGGCAAAAAAGGTAAATAAATCCCCGTTTTTATTCTGTGAGCTGCAGTTGTCAAGCCAAAAAATTATATGCAATGCATCTCGGTTGAACAATAAAAAGCGGTAAAATGCATCAGACTTTGATCTTCCTGATGTTGCCTCGTGCCATATAATAGCAAACTTTTTATTATTTGCTTTATTATTACGACCAACAAGAACAAAAGATTCATGGAATACGATAATCCTTTGCGAAAAAATAACCTCTTTAAACATATCAAGACGCGGAAGCATTATTACCTAAAAATAAATAAAACTGAATCCAAGTCATGGTTTAAAAGTATACTTCATCCTGCCTTTTGTAGATCTGCAGACACCACTAAATGCACAGAATCACTATCGGGTTCCCCGTCTTTCTGGTAGACATTTCTTGAGATTTTTGCCCTTAGTATATGAGAATTCCACTTTTGATAAACATCACAGTCAGCGCCTAGATCTTCTTTAGAATGACCAGTTGATTCCTTAACATGTAATTCAAATATTTCACATGACCAATACTGTTCGTGCCCCAGTTTCACAATTGATATGTTATGCTCTGTCACAACCTGGCGATATATTTGATATGAAATATTTACAGCGGGATGCTTCTTCAGAAAGTCCTTATGCATTGAAATCATATTTAAATCAGAAGGGAGGTAGAGTTTGTTGGGGGCATGTTCTCTTCTGTAGTGAGCTATTGTAGGATGGAATGAATTTATATGTTCAATAACAGTAGAACGGTCGATTTTTACATTTGGATTATTCTTTGGCCTACGAATAGATGTGTAAATAGGCGTCGCTTTATTAGAAACTGAAGCTATTTTCCTGAGAAACCTGTCATCATGGGAGTAATATCCTAGTGTTCCCAAAAAGGAAACCTTGCATACTAGTTGAAATTATCCAAATTTATGTTTTAGAAAATAGTTGAAGGTCGTGGATCTCCTTAGTGACTCTGCAGTTATACAAACAGTTCTTATTTTTACAGGCACTCGCTTTACGTGGTTTAATATAAAATTGGAAACCTTTTGTTGATTCCCAAAACTGCTGATTAATAAGATGCCTACGTTCAGAATTAATTTGTACAAATGTTGACCAGAACACGTTGGCTTTACTGCATGTTTTAATATTTTCCTTTGCTTTTTGGCAGCCAAGCGCCAGTATCAAATTTTCTGCGCTTTTATATAGTTCCCTATTTCGTAACTGTTTTGAATACTTCATAAATTGTTAAGTCTATTAAGTCATTTATTACTGATGAAAGATGATTGTCGAATTTTCGTCTTCTGTAGTAAATCGTGAAACAGGTTTCTATTTGGCAAAATATTTAAATTTGGGCGGTTTTCACTCAATTTTAAACTAATTTTTGTACTGGAAACATCAGGTCGATGTAAAGAGCTTTCCTGGGATGCAAATAAAAGGATATCAACAACTTGTAATGAATTGGCAGGGTTCACCAGTTTATAATGAGAATGAATTTTAATACTCTTTTTAACAGCTAAGTTATTATCTGAATCTGGCAACTCACTGTATGAATCTGGTACATAATCAGAATCCAAAACTTCATTACTGAATTTGCTCTGTCGTTTGTTCTTACACCGTACGGTAAATTGCTCTTTTAAACCTTTATTTAGTAAAACTACCATCTTTTTGCCTCTAGAAAGATTGTCCATGATTGTTCTAAAAAGAACAAAGTATCTGGTATATATTTCAGTATTGTTATGCAATAAATTAAGTACATGCTATAATGAACAATACAGTTTAATCTTAATGGAACTGGCGAAGTGGAAATTGAATAATGATGTAAAATATCTAAATACCTTTGCAAACAACACCAAACACGTAAAACAAACTTATAGGAGAGTTTAAGGCACTTATGTTTACAAATAATCAGTCTAAAAGCCTAATATGAAATGATTTGAAAATAATAGTAGCTATATAACCTATATAAGCTATATAACCTCAAAAATAGTACACACACTTTCAGCTGATTCGATAAAATATTATCTTAATTTTATTGAGAGAAAAATTGTAGTTCAACTTACACTCATTACTATTTTGCTCCTTTATTATTATCGTTTATTAAAAAAAGATAGAAACATTACTCGGAAATACGATGATACACTTACGCCAAATAAACCTAACAAATATCAAACAAGACGCTTAACGATCTGATCGTATATTGGTTAAAACTTATATATAGCAAATATAAAACAGCTAATACCAAGGCAGTAGATGTATATACGGCTTTCTAGTTAACGGAAATATTGCTAGAACCTAAACATTTAGTAGAAATCGAAATCACCAAAATGATAGTTACGGCGTTTTCGTTTAACAGGGCAGAATAGGTAGGTCGATATTGCTCACAATAGACGTTTGCTTACATTTTCAATGGTGTTAATACACCTGAATTTTGAGCCCAACGCAACTCTCTGCGTTTGCAAGTTGATAAAGCTGTCATTAGTTACTTATCTCTCTTCCTCTGCTCGGATAGTGCGAATCTCGTATCTATTCAATAAGTCCATCCGATTGCAATGGTCTTTCAAAGTAAACACGGAAAATTTAAAAGACAATGACAGATTAGGTGGCGCCTAACTATAATACGAATTATTTATCACGTGGTTCTGATATTATGTTGAGAAATATCTCCATTGACCTTGCTAGAATCGGGCCTGTGCTAGATTTCCCTTCCCCCAACATATGTGATGCCGTCAATTTCTACTGTGACAGACTCTAATACAAATAAGAAGTGCAGGAGAGTTCAGGAATGCTTGAAGAGGCACGCATTTTTGAAATTTCTCTTTCTTTGAGCGCCATTTGCTCTTGAAGGTTAGACGTCTTCAAGATTTTGAATTTTTAAACGGTCGATCTAAATAGATGACTGTAGGTGCAACTATACCAATTTGGTAGATTTCTTAAGCATGTGTTTCACCTTTTTTCTGTAGATCTTTCTCCATGAAATTTAAGGATTTAAGATGTTTTTGACTCTTTATTAAGATATTTCATAAATATGAAATATACAATATAAATCAGAAAATTGAAGTATAATCTTAAAAGATACGTAATTCTCATTTGCTATTCATACCAAACAGTCTTAAAATGTGGAATATACAACACATACGCGGTTAGTTCAATAAATCAGGTAAAAATGCAAAAGATGGCGCCACCAGAATAAAATCAATATTGTTTTATTAAAATGCGTTCCTCCAGATAGAATCATACCAATTTTGAAGAACATTGCCAATTAGTCGATATTTCAAATCTATTCAAAGAGAAAGAATAGTAATAGTTTCGCTAGAATGGAAAAAATTGATTTGCGCGAATCTGGACCAGAAATTGTAGGGAACCTAATCGTATAACGACTTTAGAGGATTATTTGAAACTTGAGCGTTGATGAGACATGAATTCACCACTATACTCCTCCAAAAATCAAGGATCAATCTAAACAATTGGTAAAAGCTGGTTTAAATGCACCAAAGAAAGCAAAAATGGTGGCATCGACTGATCAAGTCATTGCAACGGTTTTTGGGATATTTGTTGAATAATTTGAATTGGCAACCTTCAAAAAGGTAAAACGATAACAGAAGAGTATTATTCATCGTTGTTGGACCAGTTGAATGAGGAAAATCAAAGCAATCGGCCGCATCTGTTAAAGAAATAAATTTTTTTTCACCATCATAATGCGCCAGCACGTTCTTTAACACAAATATATGAATTTCATTTCCAAATGCCGCCACATGCCCTATATTCATCCAACTTGTCTCCTTCTGACTATTTATTATTTCCAAATATGTAAACTTGACTTACTGGTAAAACATTTTGATCCAATGAAGATGTGGTAACCGAAGTAGACGCGTAGCACACTTTGATAGATCGTATTTTACTAAAGGCATTAAACGACTGGAATATCATTGGAATAATTGCATTGAACTGGAGGGGCTCTATGTTAAAAAATAAAATGTTTTATACCGAAAACGCACCTGCTTATTACATTTTTAACCGACTTATTGAACTACCCTCATATTGCGTTTAACAAACAAGCGTACAACTGCCCATCAAACTTTAAACTTGCAACCAAAGCTGTTGGCTAATTTTTATACAGCTTAAACTGTTGGGGACTTTTACACGCAACCATGTATCTATAATATGGTCAGTGACTAAATTGTGATTTTTCAATGGCTTTGATTTATAGCGCATTTTGATAAAATTAAACGTTGAATAGTGGGTTGCCTATGTCTTGACAGTGACATTAGAATTGGTAATAGCATTTGCTGCCGCTATTGCAATTTGGTATATCATACTTTGATTAAATGCAACACAGCAATTACAGAGAAGTATCAAATAGCAATCACGAGTTGTACACTATGAAAATTTGTTTAATCTAGATTTGTTTGCAATCAGATGTACGAGGGCCGGTTTGAACGTGAAAACACAACTTTTTCTTCAAAATTTCATTTTATTTCTCGATATAGTCTCCTTTTAGCTCGATACACTTAGTCCAACGTCTTTACAATTTCATTAGGCCATTCTTGTAATACGATTTATCAAGTCCTTGAAAATATGCATCAGTTTCCCATTCAACTTCCTCATTTGATTTCAATCTCCTTCCACCAAGCCATTTTTTCAGGTTTGGGAACAGGAAGTAGCCACAGCGAGCTAGATCAGGAGAATGTGGTGGATGCGGAAGCAATTTGTAACGTAGTTCATCCAATTTATGTTGAGTTTTCCATGATGTGTGAGTTGGTGCGTTGTCATGATAAAAAAGGACTTTCTTTTTTGCCAAATGATTTTTTTTTCTTTATTTCAACGTGCAATCGGTCCAGTAATGCCACATAATAAACTCCTGTGATTTTTTTTGCGTTTTAAGATAATCGATGAATATTATACCTTGTGCATCCTAAAAAACAGTCGCCAAAACCTTTCCAGCTGGTGCAACCACTTTTGCTTTCTTCGGTGCACTTGAACCAGCTTCAACCCATTGCTTTGACTGTTGTATTGTTTCAGGTGTGCACAGTGAGGGATCCATGTTTCATCTACGGTTATGATTCTACGCAAAAATTCATCTGATTTACGTTGAAACATCGCCAAACATTGCTTTGAAATGACCACACGATTGCGTTTTTGTTCGATTGTCAAAAAACGCGGCACCCACCTTGCTGACAACTTTTTCATACGCAAATGTTCATTCAAAATATTACCCCCACATTCTTTTGAAATATTTACAATGCCAGCTATCTCACGCACTTTCACTCGTAGATCTTCGAAAACGATATCATAAATTTTATCGATCATTTCTTTGATGGTCACTTCGATCGGTCGACCCGAACGGTGTTCATCAATTGTACTTGTACGACACGTTTAAATTCTGCAAACCAATAAATCACAGTTGAATTGGCTGGAGCAGATGTGCCATAATATTTATCAAGCTTTTCCTTTATTTCTTTTGCGGTGTTTCCACGCAAAAAATAATGCTTAATCAATGCAGCAAATTCGTTTTCATCCATTATTTTAACACGATCACAAGTTGTTCGCTATAGCTGTCAAATATAAACTAAATGACATATAGCGCTAAAAATTTACATTCAGCCTACTAACAGATTGTATTTGATAGAAATGATATAAATTCGGTGATCAATGGCGCCATCTTTGGGAAACCGACTAATTATCATACCGCCCTCGCATAGTACATTATTTAAGTAAACTTGAGTGCTCTTATAAATACATAAAATGACAAAATCTTAATTTAACAAACTTATCTTTTAACTTTGCTCAATTCAAAGGTCTTGACGACAGATTTTAAAACCTACTTCATAAAGTGGTTTTCTTATTTTCTATATTTAGTGTAATTTGAACGTCAAAATTATTTACAGAATTTTCAGATCCCCGAACAACGTGTAATACCATTTTCTGAAAGCTGATGGTATCTTCACAAGAACCCATGAACTAGCGAGATACAGTTCTATGGTTGTCATATAGGTTGCCCAAAACCTTAGATACGAGATAGGAACCACAAATTCTCGGTCTGATCCCCTAACATTTATTACAATTCTATGGTTGTCATATAGGTTGCCCAAAACCTTAGATACGAGATAGGAACCACAAATTCTCGGTCTGATCCCCTAACATTTATTACAACGATCAATTAATAATTTTATGCCCTTGTAAAAATAATCTAAAACTTTTTCCTCAAAATGTTCTTTTACAATGCTTGCTCCTCATTATCATCCTGAAAACAACGTTCCCTAGAGTCTTTTTGGAAATTAGAAAATAGATAGTAATCACTAGGAGCTGTGTCAGAACTATAAGGTGGATGTACCAATTCTTGAATTCCGCATTCGCAGATGCCAGCTAGTGAAATTGCGGCAGTATGGACGGGTGCATTGTCATGCAATAATCGAACACTTATTGTCAATTTTCCTCGATGTTTTGCACGAATATTGTTTCTTAATTTATGCAACAACAGCTTGCACTAACCTTGAGTATGCAGAATTCGGCAAATACTTGTTTCAGAATGTTAGACATCACTACTAATTCCTTCAATTTCAAACGGCCATCTTTTAATACTGTTCTTCAATAACTGAAAATTTTGTGGCGTTATCACTTCAATTGGTCAACCGGGGCGCTCATCACTTTCAAGGGATTCTTTCCCCAAACCAAAACATTTTGCCCACCTTTTTACAGTGAAATATGAAGGTGATAAATCACCATAAATGCGGCCTAAATGTTGTTAAATTAGAATGGGCGTAAGCTCTCCTTTTGTTAAAAATTTAATGATCGCGCGGTGCTCAATTTTCGTCAGCCGAGACATTTTCATGCTCTGGTCACGTTTCCTGGCTGGATACTAAAAACTACTGCTCTTAGATCTGTAATATATATAGCGCAGACTTCGCACATGTGCCATTAAGACTCAACGGAGTTTGAACACGCTTGAACCTGGGTAAACCTGCCAAGCCGAAAATTTTAGCGACTACCTCGTACGTTGAAAAATTTAATGAAGAAAGATTTTGGTGTACAATACTTGAAAATAGATAAGTTTTCTGCACTTTTCTTAATTAATGGTGACCAACATTAGTTTTTATATCACTAGGTGGTATATTAAGAGAGAGAGGGAGAGAGAGAGAGATGTATTTTTGAACATCACTAAAATGATATCCTAACAACACTTCACAAACTAGTTCTTTTTAAACGAATAGTGAATTATTATTGCAATTTTGTATACTATCTTATGAAGTTTTCCTCCTTTATATATATATATATATATATATATATATATATATATATATATATATAT
>JAHWXV010521087.1:0-17416 GCA_024586415.1 Phrixothrix hirtus | reverse complement strand
ATGCCACGATTTACTGTTTGAACCCAAGCAAAAATATAGTAAATTAAGCATACACTTCATGAGCTCTAAGTTATTATTTTTTCCAAGTATTTGTGAGTCAAATAAGAACAACGGTTCCCCTAAGACCATATAAACTTATTTAACAGCTTTCGCCACTGGTATGCCTTTTGGAGAGTTAATCACAGCGTAAACAAAATTCAATTTAAAACGGTTTCCCAAAAAAACTTAATATAGGAAGATGATTTAATTATAAAAAATTCAATTCTCAAATGGAAAAACAATAAATAAGGGAAAATAACAAATTACAAACAAAAATCGGGATCGAAATAAAATTATCAAATCAAATTTCAGAATAAACAATTGTACAAAAATGTTAAAATAAGTAAAATTTAGAATGTTATGTTAGTAAACACATGCAGATGAAATATCTGAACATTTCCATTAACTAATTGTGATAATTTAAATAAATATAAAGAATTAAGGTTAATTCATAAAACCTTCTAACTGGAGGGACAAAGTTAATTAATGCATATGTTACAAATTATATAATACATGTAAATAAAGATTACAATATGAACAATTAAATATTATGGTGTAATAACTGTGAAATATTAAAAGGGGGTGTTTTCCATACATTTAATTAAAATTTTGCATAAAATGTTATAAATGTTAAAATAATTCAGCATGCCACAAACCATTATGGTGCCCTGTTACCAAAAGTATCCAAAGGAGCTTAAAATTGTAAAATTATTTAATTAGACTTTGCATAAAGATTTTGGCAATAATTTGACGTAGGAATATATTTTCAGAATTCAATTTAATCCCATACTTAAGATTTTATGTCCATTTAAAGATTGTCAAATTTTTCAAATAGTGCTGATTCAGCAGTTTCGGCCTAGATTCTGGTTGAATCCTCACTAATTTTCAGTTGCATTTTGACCATCGTAAGAGTATGTCATGCTTCTCACAATTAATTAAATTTAAATTGATCCAGGTTGATCATAATAAGAACCCTTAACCTGAGAGAATTAATTTGAATAAAATTAAATTTTATTATAAACAAAAGAAGAATTAAGGAGTGGAAGTATAATTTAAAGCATAATTTTAAAATAATATAGAAGGAAGAGGACTTAGCAAGAAGTTTAAATATTAAATAAATAAAATTTTTACCTGTATAAAATACCTGAGGTACATTGCCAGGTAGGCAAATATTTAACAACATTTAAGTAAATTCGGCTAGCTTTAGAATGCAAAGCAATTTAACCACCACTGAAATCAAGAATTTTTAAATTAGTTTCATGAATGTTATTTTAAAGCACACATCTATATGAAGAATTATATGGCCACCATATGGTAGCAGAAAAGTATAAATTTAATTTTACAACAATAAATAATTATTTCCAAAGGATTTGGATAAATCCGCAGTAAAATCACAATACAACAATCAAGAAGTGTTCACGATGGTTGACACAAAATTTTTATAAAGAATTTTAATAACTTTTCAGCAATTATTTAAAGAAACACGAAGTTACAAAACCACTTCAACATGTAGGACTGAAAAGGTTATTGACAGTATAAGTATTACCAGGAATCATAGAAGTACTCCGAGCATAGTGTATAAATTTCAAGGCCATATTGCAAGAGGTTAGAGCAATAAAATTACACAGGTGTTTATGAACAATAATTCAGAAAAATTAACAATTTGAATAAAAGACGTATAAATAAACTTGAATTTAAAGACTAAATTTATGAACTGGTAGAATAAGTTTAATTCAATTCTAAGTATTCAATAATTTTAGAAGTAATGTTTTTTGAATTTATTATTAGAGTAAGCATAAGAAAGAATTTGTTTGGTTTTTGACTTGACTGAAAGCTAAAAGAACTCAAGCAAGATTAACTGATCTTGTCAATTATTTTGAAAATTGATATTTCTTTGTTATAAATTCAAAATAATTAAAATAGGAGGTTGTCGTTTTACAAATTAGATTTTTAATTATTATTTTGTACATAAAAGTTTAAATTTTATTATTTTTCTTACATAGACTGAATTTAATATTTTATTATTTGTGTTTGTTGAATTAATATTTTAATGTTTGATGTAGAGTTTAGATATGGTAGGCAACTTGTTCAACACAAAGTAAATTAAAATTCGAGTTTAGGTAACCAAACATGCAACTAAAAATAAAACTAATTTTAATTCTTTTGGAACGACCAGTTGAACGTCGTTTTATCACATATTTGTCCCAACAACGTGGTACTTTTCAAAACTAAAGATCTATTACATATTTGTCAGCCCAACGTGAGGCTTTTCAAAACTAAAGATCTATTACAGATTTGCTACCCTAACGTGGGGCGTTAAGCTTTTTGTGAAACCGAAACCAAAAACCAATTAAATATCTATTACATATTTGACCCCTAAACTTGGGGCATTTAATTAATCAAACACAAGAAAAAATTAATTCTTAGTTCGTTTAAACGAAGATATTACAATATATATATTGCAAATACTTTTCATTTAATTTAATTTAAAAAGCGCAACGCTGTTTATAATATTTTGTTGTCGCAGCGCCCTTTGTTTAAGATTGATCGCCGCATGCATTGCTTATAATCGCATCCTAAATTAGGTATTCTCGTGTTGACCGTGGATGTGTCAAGTTTAAATCGTTTGTTTATTAATTCAAAGGTGTTTTCTTATAAATATACTTGCTCTCGATTATTTGCCTAAAATTGTTGTTGGCGCTATTCACTTGAATAAATTTATTTATTTCTGAATTTTTAATAGCCAAGTTACAGTTCTTAAAAGCAAAATCCTGTGTTCCCTTCCTCTTTTGCAATTAAAAATTACCAACAGGATTAATTTCGGTAAGTACTTTTCAGTCTGAATAATAAATTTTCCTTTAAAGCTATATGTTTGCAACCCATTTATATATATATATATATATTGCGATAGAACCACATAAGTAAGGATAAAGTAATGAAATTGACTATGTTACCTCATATTTCGAAGAAAACTGTATATAGGATTGCAAAGATGTAAAATAATTTGATATTATTAATATAGGAAGATGATTTACTTATAAAAAAATTCAATTCAAAAAAGGAACAACAATAAATAAAGGAAATAGCAAATTACGACAAAAAATCGGAATCGAGTTAAGATTATTAAGTCAAATTTCAAAATAAACAATTGTACATAAATTTTAATATAAGTAAAATTTAGGATGTGATGTTAGTAAACAGGTGCAGATAATATATCTGAACATTTGCATTAACTAATTGTGATAATTTAAATAAATTTAAAAAATTGAAGTTAATACCCAAAATCTGCTAACCGAATGGATAAAATTAATTAATGCATATGTTAAAAATTGCACAATACATGTAAATAAAGATTACAATGTGAACAATTAAATATTACAATATAATAACATTGAAATATTAAAACAAAGTGTGTGAATCTTTAAATGCATCATACGTTGTAAAAACACAATTTTCTTCAAAATAATTATGGAAATACTAATAGCCAGAAGCTTAGAACACTACGGTGGTGTTTTTCAGTCGATTAATTGAAATTTTGTATAAAATGTTATAAATGTTAAAAAAATTTAACATGGACACAAACCATTTGGTGTGTTACAAAATGTATCTAAGTAATTTAAAAATAGTAAGATTATTTAATGAGGCTTTGCAGAAATATTGTTAAGAATAGGAAGCAAAATCCAAATTAATCCCATATTTAAAATTTTATGTCCATTTAAAGTATGGCAATTGTTTCAAAAAGTGAAGACCCTGCAGTTTGAGCCTGGGTTCTAGTCAGATCTTCACTAATTTTCAGTTGAATTTTGACCATCGTAAGAGGATGTAATGCTTCTCACCACAAATTAAAATTAAATTGATCAAAGTTGATCAAAGTACCAAATTTTTAACCTGAAACAAAGTTCAGCGTTAAGTAAAAGACAATCAAGTAAATAAAATTTAATTTTATTACAAACGAAAAGGAGAAATAATTAGGGGAAGAATAATTTAAAGAATTATTAAAGAATAATTTAAAAGGAAAATAAATTATCAAAAAGTAAACATTGGATAAATAAAATTGTACCTCTATAGATTACCTGATGTCATATTGCCAAGGTAGGCAAATAATTAACCATATTTAAGTAAATTCGGCTAGCATTGGAACACAAAGCAATTTATTACCACTGCAATTTAAGAAAAATTTTTAATTAATTTCGTAAATGTTATTACAAAATACTTATGTATATGTGAAGAAGTAAATGACTACCATACTGTAGAAACAAAATATAAATTGAATGTACCCCAACAAATAATCATTCCCAGAGGACTTGGGCAAATCTTAAAGCATATCACAATATAACAATCAAAAAGTGTTCACGGAGATTAACACAAAGACTTTATAAAAAATCTTTAATAACTTTTCAACATTTATTTAAAGAAACAAGAAGCTATAGCACCACCTAAAAGTGTAGAAATGAAAAGTTCATTGACAATGTAATCACTAACGAGGATCATGGAATTATTCCAATCATAGTGCACAAACACTAAGACTCCAATATACAAGGTTAGTACAATTAAATTATAAATGTGGTTACAAACAATGGTTCATGATAATTAACAATTTGAATAAAGGGAGTGTAAATAAACTTTAATTTGAAGAATAAATGTAGTAACTTGAAGAATAATTTAATCTAATTTAAAGTATTGAATAATTTTGGAATATACTTTTTGAATTTGTAAGATAGTAAACATAAGAGAGGAATTTCTGTCTATTAATTGTAGCATTGACTAATTGCTATAAGAACTCAAATGTTAATTGAAAATTTGTCAATTATTTTGAAAGTTGATTTCTTTAATTAATTGAACATAATTAAAATAAAAGGTTTGCGTTTAAAAATTTGATTTTAAATTGTCTGGTATATATAAGAAAGAATTTTATTATTTTTTTACAGAGAATTGAATTGGACGATTTATTATATGTTTTCATTGATTCAATATTATAAATTTTGAGGTTGATATTTAATATGAGGTAACGTTCCTCGTTCGAGAACAAAGTGTGGGGTAGGTTGCAGCATATCAAGGACAGGTAGAATTATATTAAAGAACAGGTACGCAACTTAAATGACAGTCTGTTTCGCGTAAGCGTAAGCCGGCTACATAGGAAACTTGTTTAACATAAAAGTAAATATAAGCTTGAGTAGACAGTTAGGTGTGGTTTTTATACAAAACAAAGTATTCCTGACCAAGGCAACCAAACATACACAAAGTAAAATTGTTTTTAATTTGTTGAAACGGCCAGTTAAAACGTCGCTTTTCCACATATATGTGTGTGTGTGTATATATATATGGTATACTAATAAATCGTCAAGAAAATTAAAACCGGAAAGACATACATGTACGTGGTATTTCTCTAACCCAACTAATTTAAAAATTAAAACTAACAGTTTACAAACACATTTTTTAATGGTTTATTTTGCAATAAAATTTTATAAATTGAAATTATTTATCTAATTAATTAGGATTTCAAAGCTTTGAAAATTCCAAATTTTTAAAGTGAGTTGAAGCCGCTTTAGTTATTTATAAATTGAGACAATTCGACATAAGAGAGGTAATTTCAAAAGTGATTTTTTTGTCCCTACTAGGAATATTCTGTGAAGTTACATTTAGTTTAGTTTTCAAGAAGTGAATACCGACAAAACAAATTATTACTTTGTAAATAAGGTAATAAAAGCTGAAAATGTCAAAACTATGTTCCGACAAGGACATTCAAAGTAAAAGATTCTAAGGGAATTAAAACAGGAACAGGTACTCTAAATATTAAACTAACGCATTTTAAAAATCAGGTGAGACAGTAAGCTGTTCCACAGTACAAATTTCAATTGATAATCAAAAAATTACGTAAAACAAGTCCTTGCGCGATAAATTTCGTAGTCAAGATTGCCACAGAAGTTTAAACGTTTTCATAAAGTTGATAAGTGCTACAAAGTTAGTGTTAAAATTGCGATGTGTTCAAAAGTTAATACTTTTATACAAGTTAAGAAATACTAAAAACTATCTTCAAAACAGAATAAAACAGACTTCTATCAAATACAAGTTACGAGAAGAAGAAATCATTCTATTATAATAATTTAAGTCCTATTTTTCTGACGTTAATTCATCAGTTGATTGACCTGCTCCATTTAGGGATAACTAATAATCGCCTTTGTTATGGACAATTTGTCTTAAATTTTAAATTTTTAAGCATTTCAAGACCAATACTGACTGGTCGATATTATACATGCATAAATACATAAACTTGAATAATTATGTATAGGTAAGGTAGACACATAATAATTTCGAGATTTTAAACCGTCAAAAGCTAGAATGCTTGCAATTTTTAGTGGTATTTTAAATGTTTTGATATTTTGCAGTTTAATACTAAAAAGTATGAAATCATATAATGTTAATACATTGTAAGCAAATTTCTTGCGAGGTAAAGCAGATGAGTGACGTTGTGTTAGTCTTGGTATTTTGTCGCGTATTTTTGGGATGTATGTGTGGCATGGGTATCAATTCGGAGAAAAGCGAAGTAGACCATTCCATTGTAAGCATAGAATGAAATTTCAATCTCAGCCAACCAAGTTATATTATATTGTACGAAATATGATCCTAGCGGCACAATTTATATGAAAAGCGAGAACACTAGTTTTTCACTATTTAAATTTTATTTTTAAGAAATATATCTAAGTAAGAACCATAAATAAAATTGCAGCCATTGAACCGTAACAATACTAAAGACATAAAATGCATCCTTTTTGGACTAAAGCTTAAGACACCTTGATGGAACAGTAAACTTTTTGTAATAGTTTTAAGATACGTGATTTAAATATTAAATTCGTGACAAGTATATGACACTTATACTTTTCGCTGAGTCAATGTACTGTTACACATCGGCATCAATCCCTACATCTTTATATTTAAATCGTGATTAAAGCTGTTATATGATTGAAGTTTCTCGGAAAAGCACAATTATTTATAAATTTGTGTGCCCTTAACACAAGTGACTATTCTGTTTATTCTGTTTTATAGATTTCAAAATATTGGTAGCATATGATAAATAAAATAGGGACTAAAACTGAGCCTTGTGGAACTCCAGCTTAAATAAGACACACTTAAGGTAATTGATTATTACATTAACTTAGAAGCCTTCGGGTTATTAAATAAAAGTCAATTAAATAATTTACTAAGGTTTTTATCCATTGTACATGATGGATTTGAGGGTAATAAACAATTAAGCAATTAATAAACAACATAATCTAGTCCATAAAAACTTTAATAGAATACAAACTTCAAATGTCTCTTACAGCACGTTTCACCCATAGATGGGCATTTTTAAGTAGTAAAAATTTCCAATTTATTTAAACAGGTTACTTTGAATATTTTTAAATTATGTAATAAACAATAAACTCAAAAACTTAACCTCTTTGCTGTGCTCAAATCTAAAAGTGATATGTGAATGTAAACCATAAATTTAACGTAAATTATTTCATTAAAGTTTTTATGGTCGGGTTGTGTTGTTTACCAATTATTTAACGGCTTAAAAATTAATTAGATTAGTAGCAAAGTGATCGGAACCATTATATTCAAGGTTGACAAATAAGTAAATGATTCATTCTATGGATCAGTTTAGAAAAATTAAGCAATATTAACGCAGAAATAATTTCCTTAATATTTTACTAATAATAAAATCAGTGACAGTAGCTAGGAAATCGGCAGTGCTAAGGTTTTTTCTAAAGCCAGATTGAAAGATAGATAACGTTCTATTTAAATTAAAGAAACCTTTGTATTTATACAAAACCCTTAAATACAAGGTATTATACTAAAATTCGCAAGTCGAAAAAAGTTTTGGGACTACTAATAAAATATAATAAGAAATAAGCAAGCAAATTTATATGTTACAAAAAGGTTGCGAATTAAACATTTAGCTTTTAAAATCGATTGGGGTAATTCTTTTCTACGGCCATATCAATGTTAAACTATTTGCGTAAAAAGTATCATTAATAATTCATTGAAAACAAAGGAAACCCCTTACTTTACACCCTAATCCAATCTATAGAACAATGTAGTAAGTAATTGTTCATTTCCACAATAGAAAAGCGTTTCCCGTTGTAAACATTGTATTCTAATTTTAAAGTTATATTTAGAATAGTTTTTGTTTTTATATTGTTTTATTCTTAATCAATATACTGTTTTTTTTTCAACTTAATTTCTGTGTTTGTCGTTATCGTGTATCAAAGAATTATTCTAAAACAACTAGGTATTTTTGAATAACAAAGATCGAAAGGTCAGATGATGAATCAGTCAAGTTTCACTTGACAACTACTAAACACATTGTTAAATTCAATATAGAGTAAAAGTTAATGGATGCTCCCTTCGGTTTTTAATCAGACTCGCTTGTTATAATTAAGTTAATTCCCCAATTACTATAGTGGAAGGGAACACCAGCCCAAGTGGCACTATTCATCTAGCTGAAAGCTCAAAGCATTGTCGAGCGACGAAAGCGAAGTTTACATCTTCACTTGCATGTCATAACTACTACCAAGATTCCCAAAATAATATGCGTTTATGGACGCGACAGTTCAAAAAAAGCTGACTGTTATGTATAAACAAACTGACGGGGCTTAGGACAGGCATCAATCAATGAAACAACAAGGTTGCGCAAATGGAGTAAATGGTTGTAGGAGACCGTCAATTCACAACCAAAGTCGGCATATTTATTGGATCTCTACATACTGCCCTAGAAGATGAAGGGTTTCTCGAATGTTGATCGATGAAAAAAGGATTTCATTAGTTACAATGCGTCTGGAAATGGAAATTACTGTCCCGGGTCTCAGATATTCAAGTCGTCCTGTTGTTGCAACAGTGATTTTCCAGTGGTTACAACAGAGCCATAACAAAACGGCTAAGAAATCAATGGCGTTAGTCAGTAGAATACTAAGGGATTATTTTCTTATAATATATTTGGTGTCGTTGATGGACGAATGAAAAAATCAAAACTAATTGCAAAATTAAGTTTGTTATGCAGTTCCTGTCGTTTCAACTATTACTTAATCGTTTATATTCGGTCGTTCATTTATCACCACTCCAGTGCCGCAGTGCATGACTTTTAATTTCAAAAAGTATAATTGTATGAGTTTGATAAATGAAATGTAAAAAATAAGACCTACACTGTAATTTCTACCAGCTGAATTATGATAGTATTGCGAAACTAGTCCGAGCTGTCCTATTTCTTTTTGACAAGTAGCAACGTCTGATAATTTTATCAGCTTTGTCACAGGCTGAATTGAAAATTCAGGAGTATTCAACCATGGCCGACAAAGCTATAGTGGAGCGAGGCGGGGTCTATCGGTACTTTTGAGGTTGAACACTATCAGGTTACATCGAAATCGGGAAATGTGAGCGTCACTGGTCACTAGTCAATTACTGCAGCACAGGAAATATTTGCGGAAACACCCTGTATGTCATGATGTTAAGACCTATCTTAAGAGTGAAAACAGACACTCCTATGCTAATGGAGATCCGGGGTATAGCTGAAAGAAATTATGCTAAACGACATATTTATGACGGATCTTGTATATTACGAAGTATTAATTTATTGTTAAAGTAAGGTTGAGGCTATTTCTAGTATTTATCGATTCAGATCTACTACTGATTATCAAAAAAGAAAAAGAAAATTCTGTTTCACCCTGTCTATTAAAATAGATTTGAAGGGTCAATAAAAATTACAGGTCGAATTGATGCTGTACAAAAGTTTAGAATGTACTTTACTTTGATTAAATAATTGAAGAACGGGTACTATATTCGATCACCGTGTATATTGTTACTATTCTGATTTATAAAAATGTATTGTTATAAAAGTTCTAAATTTAACTCAAAACAAATGACTTATAATTTTTATTTTTTTCTAATAAATCACGGGATCGGACTTGAACTGTGTGGCTAAGGTTTTGGTAAAAATTCTAGTATTAAAATGAAAACAACGATTTAGCACTAAACACGTTTATATAATTTAATTCACACTTCATGATACTTTCTTATAACAAACAAAATACACAAACAACCAAAGTTGGTTAAAGTATGCCTTATATTCTAAAACAATACATAAACACATTGGTTAAGTGAAAAGAGATTAGCAACGTGAATTATTATAACCTTAAATTTTTAAAAGTTCAAAAGACTATAATTAATTTGCATATTAAACAATTTTCCAGGTGAATAAAAAATTCTTTGCCTGAAAAGGCTTATTATTCAATTGATGAATTTATAGCTGAAGAAATTCATATCTAGTAGCAAAGCATATATGTACAATGATTATGAATGCCCTTATCATTTTTTGAAAATTGTACATTTTATGTTATTATTAAATATGACTTGTGTAAATTATTATGATTATTACTACTATTATTATTATTATTATTATTATGCAAAATCAGATTACGGAATAGGCCAAAAACGGTTATTTAAAATTAACTTGTAATTATCGAAGCTCGTTTACGCCAACGACATCATACAAAATTCTAAATATACGTGAAACGTAAAATTTTGTGGGTACCCAGCTTTATATACAGTAATAATTTTATAAAACAAGGTAAATTATTATAATGCAATTATTACGTTATTCAATAATCAATTTTAACAAACTACAATTACTAATTTACATTTACAACATTAAGAAATTTGAATAAGCAATTTTATATACAAAGTTCTTAATTCATTTGTTTCGTAAAAGTTCAAATCGGGAACCAATGTCCCTTGATTATTTACTTAAATCGAAACTGGGTTGTTCAGCGTCGGTAACAGATTATTTAAACATGCGGGCGGTTAAAACAAGCCCGTTTGCGAGATACAACACAGAAGACAGGTAAACATTTACAGTTGAAATGTTTTGCATGATCGGGAAAATCTTCATTCATACCACATTTTATTAATAACCCCAAGGGTAGAGATCACAGGAAAGTATTATTGGCTTAACTCCTATCGAGTTGCCCATCCCAACTAATGTGCAAATTCTACCTCAGCGGCTATGCAAATGACCGATACGTGAAATTTCGACAGGGACAATTTTTAATTAGCTAAAACAAAAAGGCACACCCGAAAACGATTACTACTTATGATAACCTATACTACGAACACACAAGATCCTACTTCCCACGAATTCTTTCAGGTTCTAACTTTCCTCCTTCAACATGAGAGCATCCAACACCTTCGTGATACCAGTCTTTGTACTTGTACTTGTATATCAATTATTTATTCCGCAACATTTAAATGCTATTCTACGCATTATTTCCTTGTATGCTCTTTTTCTGTTATTTTCCAGCGAAGCAACAATGGATATATATTTAAAAGTTTGAACAATTGTAAAATAAATAAACACCGATTTCACCAACTTGTAATAATGAATTTTTATAATTATTATTAATACTACATCTACTATAATTTTACAAAATAATTATATAAAACAATATACAAGGTGTATTCAGGTAAATTTAACAATTTAACTTACTTATGCTTTGGAAAATTAAATTTTGGATGGTTCTCTGAATGTACCTATGCCATACTAAAACTTGTTCAAATGAATAATATACATGGTGATGCATACATACTATACTTCGCTTTAAAATACAGCAAGAGCTTACAGTTTATGATGTCTTTTGCTTTCGTAAACCAACTTCATGTGCTAACATTTTATTATCGTTATTTGAAAATACTTACATTCTAAAGGAAATAATATCCCGAACAATTAAATTTGTTTTCCCACCAAAAGGTTTTAAAGTCTAATTTTCACGTGGCGCTAAATTTAATTTGCGTATATATATTCATAAAATTGATTTAAAGTAAACTATTAGATCAATTTTTTTTTAATTAAAACTTCTTTCGAAAGGATTCGTTAAAACAGATATTAAATCGTGGGTTTTGGAATAAAAATCACCATGAAAACTCTAAAATTTCCCAGAGAAATCTGTTCAGTGAAAGTGGAACGCGAAAATCGATTTGCAACAAATCGCGCGTGCTTCTGTTTTTCTATTAAAATTCCGGGAGCTTAAATATATAAGACATTGATAATGACTGAGTGTGCATCCAAACCAAACGGGAGTGAGTTATGTAAGTTTATTCATTTTAAATTATTGTCAACTTGCTTGAATAAAAAAAAATTGTAAAGAAATAGAATGTAAGAATTACGGCATATTGAGCAATCAAAATTAAGTTTTATACCGTTGATAAGCTGCTTAAATTAAATGTAGATTGCTTCTAAGATATAAGATCAATATAGAAACAATCTAAGACTGTTTTAATTAATGAAAAATCATTAATTGGAATTGCGCAATATTGCATAAATTAATTGATAAACGAAGCGCATGCCGCTGCCTGTTTATCAATTATTGTAAAACAGAATACACAATTATCAATATCGTTCGAAGAATAGAGAACGAAATTTGATAATTCTGTATAAAAGGACTACATTTCTAATGTAAAGGAAGTTCTTTGACTGAACTTGTAACTAGAATATACTACATTAGTATATTAAACTTTATCTGTAAGCTTAAGCTATATTTTGTTAAATTAAAAGTGCTTTACTAATTACAAAGTACGTAAGCCGCTTTCCGTAGAATTGTTGAAATTCTAATATTAAAACCGTCGTAGTATTGAACTATGAGAATAGTTCAGTTATCCGTAAGGGTAAGTTGTCCTTGTACTGTCCGAATTCCGTGGATCTTATAATCGAGACTGGACGCGTTGCTATGTAGCAGTCCAACCCTGGCTATAAGAATAAACAGAGCGCCTGTAACTGTAACTAACGACGTCATCAAATACAATTCCGTTGCTAGGTAGCGAAGCCTGTTTGACGTCCGTAGCCGGGATACCTTCATCTATAGTGTGGCACCGGTTACGAGTGGATCAAAATATTTTTATCGAAACCGCCAGATTCCTTACGTAAAGGGTCACGCTCGCGAGTGACGCGACTACTTACACACCTAGACGAATACTGAACTATACGAGACTAGAGTCATAAGAGAGGGAAACACGATTTACGGACAATGGGCGCGTAACCTGTTCTTATCAAAGCGACTCTGGACGTCAGTCAAACCATAGTTTCATACCGACGGTATAAAGAACTCCTTTTGCCATCTAATACAATTATTATATCTGTAAATATGTACAACTTGTCTCAGAATATTCTTTTAATTTATTATTTTTGATTGTTGTGAATAAATTAGCTTTTTAAGGGTTTAGTCGTGCTATTTTTAACGTCCAAATAACCTACATAAATTTAACGTAAATAAATTAATTAAAAGTTCATTTCATATAAGAAGTTGAAATTACATTCATCAACCGCGTCATTTTAATACATAAGCTTCTTTCTTTGGCAGTACCGAGCCTGATTTATTCCGAGTGAACTGTAGAGTGACTAGAACCACCAGCAACCCTGGATTGACCGTTCTAAACCTACCCGCCACGACAAGCTATCCCAGCTGCTAAAATACAAATTAGTTTTATTGAACCTGCGGATCAAAGAATATACTTTGAAACGTTACAAAGTATTCAAAAAAAAATAATGTGGCAAAACGCTCTAGATATTGTAATTGGAAATGTATCTCAATTAATTTATTTATATACAGGGTGTCAATTGGACTAAAGCAACAAAAAATATAATAAAAACGGATGTTTCCCAAAAATATTTTGAATAAATTCATTAAAACGAAATTTATAAGACAAAGCTCTCAAGATAAATGAACACTGGAGAGCAACTTACGACCAGTTTCGCTTTGTTGAAGCTCGTCAGATAAGCGCAGTTCTCCAGTGTCCAAAACAACAGTTTTTATAGTTAATCTCTTTTAACAGTTTTCTCTACTTTATATGATTTTCTATATTAACGTGCAATTTTAAATTAATGAACGACATTCGGACAATATTTCAATTGAAACTTTATACCGAGTCGTGTATATAATGGTGGCAGGAATGTCGCTTTGGATATTAGAGAACTGCACTTACCTGACGAGCTTCAACAAAACGAAACCGGTTGTAAGCTGCTCTTTGGTGTTCAAAATATAATTCCTTGTCGCTTATTTTATAACTTACTGCTTGATGATTTATCTTGAGAGTTTTGTTTTATAAATTTCGTTTTAACAAATTTATTAAAACACCTTTTGAGAAACATCCATTTTTATTATAATTCAATTACGCAAAATAAGCTAATGCCGTTTACACTGTTTCAAGTTATTTACCGTCTTAACATTTTTTCTGCTTTACATGATTTCCTATATTAACGTTCCAATTCTAAATTAATAGATGGCAGTCTGCTTCCTATAGATATTATAATTTTTTGAAATTTTAGAAAGTATATGATCATCCATAACAAAACATACGTCTATGTTTGAAATTAAAAGAAATGTCGCTTACTTAGCTAGTTTGTTATTAAACAATTCCTTGTAAAGCACACTTATGTTAATATTAATTTTCCTTTTTAATATAAGTCTTAGTGTGACTTTAACTGAGTAATAATCAGATAAAGTTGTTGGATCTGAGTTAAGGAAAGGTTTATAAAATCCCAAGCACCTAATAAAGTAGGAAGTGACCGCGGACGGAGTTAATGAGACGCCAGAAATTGGTTTGCCTTAGACGCCAAAATCCTTAACGCGACATTTTCAACACATGACTAACACTGTAATTGAAAATACTTGTATTTGTATTTTTTCAACAGCAATTTATGAAAAGATGTTAATAGAGGGACAGTAAATATTAACCCAAAGTTGATCTTGCTTCGTTTAATATCTAGCTCGGAGTTTACTAAATATGTTGCTATAAGCTGTAATGATCTCTTTAATATTGCTGCAGACATTTCTAATAGTAACATGTTACACAGACAAATTGTAATTAAGTTTGCTTTGAATAGACGGAAATTATGGGGAAAGCTGAAACGTACGTTGTATACAGCTCAATTTTAGTGTTCGATTAATAAATTTCCATATTACTGTGTAACATATAATTTAAAATAGATTTGCTAATTAAGTTATGCCAAACTTCAGGTCATTGCAATTAAATTGATAATTATAAGTTTATTAAACAAGTGCCACTTTTAAGGTGAAAGTAAGTTGTGCATTTTCCTAAAGTATGTTACACATAAATCTAATTGTTTCTTATCAAAAATATTCAAATGCAATTTACATTTACATTTCAGCCTTTTTAAAACGTGTTAAGGTAATGTAAATCACATAAATCAACTGTCTAAGAAAAGAGATTAAAGGATTTTATGGCATTAAAAAAGTTCTCGTGACATTACTTATTCATTGCATTTTTTATGAAATTGCGGAAACAGTTCGATATATTATAAAGAACTAACATATTCTAATTTATAGTCACTTGGATGGCAAAATAATGATCTTTTCGTACGAGTCGTTATTTATGGAAAGTAGTATGTGAATTCTATGTTTAATAAAAGACGAAGTTGAAGTGAAGCAAAAAATTAATCCAAGTTTTTCAATTTTTTTCTTATATTAACGAAAACAAAAAGAAATAATACTTCGGTCACGTCTACAGTCTACTTGTAAAACAGCATTCTGTTTCCTTTGAAGTGGTTGGAAAATACATTCACCAAGAAGATATGAAAGAAACTTTGATATGTTTATGCAAACGAAATCGATTCATAAGATATTCGGTAGCGGAGTTTTAGGTCTTCCTATTTTGTATTTACCAATTTAAATTATATTGATATAAAAAACAAACGCAACGAATATAGAAACATGTAACCCTTTGAAAGCTTGCAGCTTTATTGAAACGTCGTTTGTTTCACCGAATCTGTACTATTTCCTGAAAGAAGATACTTCTATATAAAATATTACTATATGTATTGAACGCGATCATACTTCATTTCGTTGAAACAATTTTAAAAAAATTCAGACGCTAGAAAAGCACTTCAAAATATAACAAGTATAAAACTCTTTCATATTTAAAAACAAACTGAAATCTGATGACTTAAACCTGATAAACGCGTCAGCCAACAATTCAAACCCAAATTTATGACTTTTAGTCAGCAGAATAACATATTTTTGAGAGAGCGCATTATTCCAATAAAAGGAACATTTTTCTTTAACAATCTGAGTCGTTTATTGCGAATTAGATGGTGCAGCTGGTTCAATAAATTGACGTAATAATTTACATTTAGTTTTTTACTTTTTATAGGTTTCTGGCTGATAGAATGTCATTTGTCCTCTTCGGAACCAGTTCATCTCTCGCAGTGACTTGTTAGATATAGCTTGGCCTCAGGTGACAATTGACTTTGAAATGATTTTGAGATTACGCCTAACAGCAATGAGGCGGCCACCGTGTCATACTCAAAATTTCACATAAATGCGGTGTGCTTGATTTTTATTGTTCGTAGCTAAAGCTATTTCAATCAATGTCATGAAATAATTTATCGTTAAGACGGGATCGAGAGACGAGCGCGAAACGTCCGAATATCGGACTTTTGGATTCAACGGAAATTTAGTTGCAGCATTCGGACTACAATGTACGTTCATTAAATGAGTAGTTGCCGAAACAGGTGCATATAGCTTGTTTAAGGCCAACCAGAGGGACAGAGAATAATAGCCGCTTATAAAATAGAAGACTGCATATATTTAATTCTGCAAGACGAACAGGGTTTCTAAACGGGAATCTATTAATTACAGCATTGTAGTGAATGCAAATTTTCAATATTTACTAATTTATTTTGTCTCAATTACATGCAATATAGATTTTCAATATTTTTGTTCAATTTATAAATTCGATAGCTTCTTAATTTAAATTTGGATGGTTAATTTAATTTTTGAGAGTTTTTTTTTCCGCATAAACATGTATATTTTTCTCCTGGTGCTTTATTGACCTTAATTTAGCTAAACGGCCCACGCCAAGCATGTGTTTTGTGTCGACGCCGAAATTCACTCTGGCGATCATGTTAACTTTTAAGGTCCCGAGCTTCGTTGCGCTCTGTCAGCTACCTGTTACGCATTAAAGTGACTTCTACCGGGCTTGAGCAAACCAACCCTTTCGCCTGTCGATTGTTGGAAGCTGCCTGCCAGCTTCTGTTTGGGGATCCGTAAGTAAGGCCCGTGAACTATTTTTTTTTATTGGTTTGCGTGGAGTTGCTGATGGCCGAAAACGTCGTTATCTTAACTTTTTCATTCTGCAGGCACGACATGGGCTAACCCAATTTATTTTATTTTTCTGGTTATTAAAGTGACGTTCGCTAGCTGCCACCATGAATAAGAATTTAATGTAATTATTATAACACTGTGCTAGTTGCAAAATGCAACAAGCTGGGCATCCAGGGGGTAAACCTAATTCGAGTTCGCTGAATTCAATGGTGCAAACCGTTTTTAAAAGT
>JAHWXV010521041.1:0-13867 GCA_024586415.1 Phrixothrix hirtus | reverse complement strand
TGGTATATTAATATAAGAAAAATAACTATTTACTAACGTATACCCATAGAAACATTCAAAACGAAATTTTAAATATCTATATACAGGGCGTACTAAATGTAGTTATTAAAATTAAAGTAAAATGAATTGAAGATAAAGGTGAAACCGTGACAATCTGTTAGAACAAAATTTAGTGCACATCTTCCTGAACTAGCTTACAAAAAAGAACGTTCGTACTGTGAAGTGATATTGTTGATTATGTATCAAATATATTCTCGGTTAGTTGAAAGTTAAATATGTGTTTGAAATCGTATGTGTGAATTTAATGTCCCGAAAATCCTTTCTGAAGTTTGAATCACTAAAGACTGACAGTCCAAATACTGCATAGTTACTTATTTTGGACCAACCTTTCTGATCGATCTCGATTCAATAAGTCTTCTTCGAGCTGAAAGCTTAAATAAATCCACAAATTAGATAGAACATTTTTCATTAATTAAATTGTTATCAAATTCGTGGCTGGCCGTCCTTTGAAATCGCGAAGTTGCAGTAATTATAACATTTAACCTTTTATTTCTGGAATTCTTGTTGAGTAAACTATTTTCGTACAAAATATATAATGGTTTTGTATGTTAAGTAAAATAGATTAATAACGTTACTTTTAATTAGGTACAGTGAAAATTAAATCTTCCGAAACTATTTACTTGGTCCAAAATTGTATTTGACCTCTTGATATTGTTATTAAAAAGATGCTTGCCAGTAATAAATGATTTATTTATAGCTATTAGTTTTCTAAAGTGTATTTGTATATAAATTCTCTTTATTTACAATTTTGCTTTAATATACAGTACCTTTTATTTGTGTTATTAGTTAAATACAATCAGGGTTAATTATTTTCAGGAAGTGGTAGCAAATAAGTGATTATTAATTCAAGTAAGGTAAAATACAATTTGTAAGAAATAAGTTAATAAATCAGATTCTAATTTCGATTTTAATTGCCTTGCTTACTGCTGTAGCTTCTACTTAGATTTCTGTTATTCACAGCTGCATCAAAGATTCTTACCTTAAACAGTGGCACTGTTGTACATCGATTCATACTAAATTTGTCTATAATTAGTAGCCTCTAAATACCGTTTTGTTATCAAAATTGAATCCGGCCTTTCCCCGTTGCCGGGGACTTGTAGAAGTCATTAATATTTTATTGAGATCGTAACGCCATTACATAATACAGTACATCACAATCATCAGTTAAGTTTCTAAACCATTAATTTAAAAAGTATTACGTAATATTGTTAATGATGACCTGAAAGTTTTATCTCCTATAGCTTTTTTTCATTAACAAAAATTTCTTGGGGTGCTTCCATGTCAAACTGATACAGAAACAAGAATTTTTACTCCCTACATTCTCGAATCTTAATGAAATGATATTAATATATTCCAAATTTCACTTCGATATCTTCATTGTTTGCTGAGATGCATCGTTGTGAAAAATTTTAGTCATTAACAATTCATTTAATAATTTTGAAACTACATATAATATATATTAGTTTCACACAATACAGCAATATAATGGTCCTATTTCTAAAATTTCCAACTTACATTAAATGAATTTTCTAAGTTATCCAAGAAGCCCTTTATCAGCTGTCAAAGTGGAGAAATATAGTTTCTGAACAGGGCAAAAGCATTTCAGCATGCAGAAATAGATTAATTGTGATGATTTTTTTGTGAAACTACAAAATATACATAACGTATAAAAATTTACGGATAATCATCAGGTAACATTGTTGCTTGAGTTAATCCAAGAAGAAAATCTTAATACTGGATTGTTCTCAGGATGATAGTTAACGCTCATGAGGTCATTTCAGTTTTTGTAAGAAGGATAGCAATTCAATAGTTAGTAATAGCTGATTGCCTACTTCTTTTATTTAACCGGGTCTCTCTAGTTCAAAGTGACCCTTTATACTAGCGGGTTTGTTTCGCCTCCCTGCACTATGGGGTGCGAGGAGTGACTTCATTTTTGACCAGGACGGTTATGAATTGAAAGATGTGTTCCTTCCCAAAAATCTTATCTTTGTTGTGAATGAGACTTAAATGCTGTTCTTTCTTCTTTCTATGGCTTCTAGTGCTTTCAGGTGTTTTTCTAATAGCTTTGTTGCTTATATGCATTATTGCACTCGTAAATATTTTGGCGTGTGTTTTTTGATGATTTGTTTGGTTTTATCAGAGCATCTTTACAACAATGTGTCACCACGTGTTAGTTTTGGAATGAGCATCGTGTTTGTTAATATTTATGAGTTTCAAACCAAATGAGCTGTAGCGACCCAGTACGCATTTCAGTTTACTAAGGATAAACCTCCTGTGATATTAGCTTTTCTTTTACAAGTAAATTCTATTTCCTGGCGAATTAAATGCAAAAGCTTTTGCTGAGCCATGCAATATGTTTAACATTGGATTTTGTTTTGAATTTCCAGAATTTGAGGAATTTTGCTTTGCTAGAATTTAACTTCATTTTCCATGATTTAAAGTATTTACTCCCTTGCCAACCGCTCTTTTCATTTTTATCATAACGGACTTCATATTTTTTGCCACCGTAAAAATGGCCCCATCGTCAGCAAATTGTGACACTTCTGTGTTCGATATTTCTATTAATGTGTTTTACAAAGATGTTGCATAATGTGGGAAAGAGCGACGAACCCTGTGGTAATTCTTTTTCCGGTACTCTAGTAGAGATTATCGCGTTGGATTTTAATGTGCAATAGCGATCTTCTGTGATTGCCCGTTAGGTTGTGTTAGATTTATTGAGACCCTGCCTTATACATCTTGTAAAGAAGATTTTTCCTTCATACTCGATCGTATGCTTTTTCCAAGTTGAATTGTGTCACCAAAGAGGTGTAACTTTTACTTTCTGTCCTGGTAAACATGATATCCAAGATAACGACTTGTTGTTGTACTCATGGTTTTTATCTGCAGCCGAACTAAGAAAGAGTGATTGTTACCTTTTACTCTACTCTAAATCTCACCAAGATCCAGGGTTTATCCACCAGCAAGAAGTTTTACCTAGCTGAAAAGGGAAAGATACTGTTAGTCGTAGAAAATAATTGAGCAATATATCAAACAATAACGTTCATTCCACCAAGGTGTGGAAAAATCAACAACTTAATTGCATAACTTAATTAGGTAGAAGTATTTTATAATCTCCAAGTAACGCGTAGATCAAGAAAATAGTTAATTACCGTGCCTTTTTGCCGGATTAAGGCTAACATAAGGTGTAAGGAGTAATTTCCTTCAGCATGTGGTCTAACACTCAAAGATTCTTAAATTAAATATTTTCAAGTAAATAGTTAATGAACGTGCTTTTTTGCTGGATTAAAGCGAACACCAAAATAATTCATTGAATGCATTTCATATATCAGATATTGACAAAGTCTTCATCGCTAGTGAACGTAAATTAACTTAAAGCATTAATTTGGAATTAAAAAATTACTAATTAAGTTAATCAGAACATAGCGAATACCTACCTGACTTTAGTGTACGTTGGAAACATAGAGAAACCCAACCATTAAATAACGAATAAAGGCAAATACTAAAAGTAAGTTGCGAACACTAAAATTCTCAAAGGCGATACGAAATCAATAGCAGAAAGGTAGATATAAACTTTTTAAACATACGTAAATGTCTGTGAAATTCTAATAAGGATTTTAGTTTAAATTAACGCTCGTTAGATTGCGGCGCTTACTGACAACGGAATTTGAAAGTACAGTTTTCCATAAATTTCATTAACAAACAATTAAAGTTCACGATTCTCTGAACGTTATACAGGAGCAACAAATACTTACAAAAATTGAAATCAGAATATATACAAATATGTCACATTAACCTAATAATATAAGCATCAGTTTCAATGTTTGTACCCTAAGAATTCATAAAACATAGATACGAGATTCGCAAAAATTTTACTTCATTATAATTTTGACTAAAAAGTATACTATGAATTTTGACCGTGACAGTATTCTTCGCGTCCGTGGTCTATCTGTACTATGTCGTTGAGGGAAAAACTCTCCAGTTAATCTAAGCCGTTAGTTCAGTCTCCAAAATGTGTTTACAGAGGGCTACAGACTCATCTGATATTCGTTTTTCGAAATGCAAATTCCAAACACCTGTACATATCTGCATACTCAATAAATGTAAATTCCATAACGAAACTAAGGAATAATAGTGAAAATGAAATAAAAAAGCTGGCATTATATTGCATTTTATATCACCATGAAAAATAATATTATAAGTGCATTTTGCGGTTGATACAAAACGCCGAGACAGCTCTGTTCACCCTATTGCGTTGAAATCATGAAAGTAAATTCAATTACTTAGCCAAGAGGATTTACAAGATTAATATTAGCATTATTTTGCCCCGATGTAAGAATTGTTCGAAATTTGTGCCTTTTGTAGGAATTTTAATTGTATAATTAGGAAGTTTAGTAATTTCGTATTATCAGGAAGAGTCGTTTAAAAACCTGACACATTGAATCAACTATAAGTAGTCGCCACACTTGTTGAGACACTTATAAATCTGGAAACGAAACGAACAGTTGCTCCGTGATGGAAGTTTGAATTGTTCCTAGAACCATCGCTGAACTTAGATTTTTACTTGACTGTCCAGTATCAGTAGTTGGCCTTGAAGGTATGTTTCAACTCTCCGACTGCATGTTAGGGCCGAAAGCAGTAATGCGTGAGCGTTTTCCACCTGAGCTTCCGCAATATTGAACGAATAACATTGACAAGGAGCAGTCGGACATTACAACTTCGTGAAGTTTAGACAAAGTGGTCGGCATTCATAGTGGTTTGTTTTTCTACTGGAACTCTATAAGCGACCAATATTAATCGAAATGGACGACGAGTGCACCGTTGCCGGTAGTGTTCCGCTCATGGACTGTGGATCACGTGAGTCGTGTATAGATATTTATTACGTTGTTCGGTACATTAGTTCTTTTTGTATAGGATAAACTCAATTGACTGATGCTCATAATATTTTGTTGCCGTATATCGTTGTCTCACTATAAGCATATAGGGAACGAACCCATCAAAGTTCATAATTTGGTGAAACGGTGTTCTGAGTCCTTACAAAATGCATACCGTTCCTAGAGAAATTTAGTGTTTTGGTCTTAATAACCATCCTGCGTTCTACGAAGTATTTCTCTGGACTTTCGAAGCTCTTGAACTCTTCCTCTGAGAGGTGACTGCGTCACAGACTTGGTATATAGATGATTTTTTTAACATTACTAGGTTTGAGTTGTTAGTGTCAGAGATTAAACAGAATGTGGAAGAGAAAATGTGGCTGGAACAGTAATTCCTATATTCGTATTATCTAAATCAATTTTAACTTAGCATTTTCATCCGTCAAGGCGTGCTTGAATTATTTTAGAGAATCTCAATAGAATCTTGAATATGCGCATTTTATATACTAGAGCGAGCACTCAGACTATAATATGTTTCTACTACTTGGACGAGCACCGTTGAGTCTTGTATACCGAACAAGTTCTCCTTGAATCCAAGCTTGGATTTGAAGAATATATTTTCTTCAACGTGTTGTTGGAGCCTGCTGTTTATTATATTATCTTCAATTTTCGCAATATGTTATGCTACGAAGGATCTCTTACTTTCTTCAGTATGCTAATGTTAACTGTCTAACTGTCGTTTTGTATGTAGTCTGGTATGCCCTCTCGTTCATTATGTTCGCATTTCTGTGATAATGTTACAAAAGGCCATTATTTGAAATACTGTTCACCTGCAAATTTTATGACACTATTACATTTTATGCCATTTTTGTTTCGTCTTCTAGCACCTGTTTCGATTCAGTTAATAGTGAGAACGACACTTCTCTTCGGTTTTAAGTGACTGCAAAACTTTCTTGTTAGTTTGAAATTGATTTTGAACAGGAAGAGACTTGTCTTTTTTATAACTGTGTTTGAATGCTTGCACTTCTAAGTGCGTTGAAGACTCTGCATATCTCCAAATTGTTATTTCCTTTCAATTGCATCATGTGGAGTCAGTCTTTGGATTTTCTTCCTTTTGGTAGCTTTTTGACAGTTTTCTGTAGCTATCTGTGTTTAACTTTGTGATGTGATTGTGAGTTTAAGACCTTTCTCCTTTGCTTTAGGATGTATTTTATTCCACTGTTTGTCTAAATTTATTTTCTAAAATTTTGTTTGATTGCTTTTGGTTGACTTTTAGTTTCTATAGAATATATTCTGTGAGAATTGCTACAGTTAAGTTCGATTTCTTCTGTGAATTGTTTATTTACGTGATGTAATATTCTGTCATTTGTTAGAAAAATCTTAACCAAAGGGTTCGGAATATTGAGAGACTTCGTATTGACTTCTGTTTAATTCTGTAATTAGGTCAATGGGAAAGTGGGCCGACAACAATTGATGAATGGTTCGGGTATTTGCTTGGTTTATCGAAATACGATGTTCCCTTTACTTGCATTCGATGGGAACGAAGCGAACATTTTCGGGACTATAGTCTTCACTGAATATTTTCGTTGAGTGAGTATCATTTTCAACCGGATGGTTTTAATTGAGTCAGCTCCAACTGCGGTTTATTTCAATGAAGTCGCCTCTCGTAATCGTTGCTTTGTTCGATGGGAACGAAGCGAACATTTTCGGGACTATAGTCTTCACTGAATATTTTCGTTGAGTGAGTACCATTTTCAACCGGATGGTTTTAATTGAGTCAGCCCCAGCTGCGGTTTATTTCAATGAAGTCGCCTCTCGTAATCGTTGCTTTGTTCGATGGGAACGAAGCGAACATTTTCGGGACTATAGTCATCCTTGAATATTTTCGTTGAGTGAGTATCATTTTCAACCGGATGGTTTTAATTGAGTCAGCCCCAACTGCGGTTTATTTCAATGAAGTCGCCTCTCGTAATCGTTGCTTTGTTCGATGGGAACGAAGCGAACATTTACGGGACTATAGTCTTCACTGAATATTTTCGTTGAGTGACTACCATTTTCAACCGGATGGTTTTAATTGAGTCAGCCCCAACTGCGGTTTATTTCAATGAAGTCGCCTCTCGTAATAGTTGCTTTTTTCTATGGGAACGAAGCGAACATTTTCGAGATTATAGTCTTCACTGAATATTTTCGTTGAGTGACTACCATTTTCAACCGGATGGTGTTAATTGAGTCAGCCCCGACTGCGGTTTATTTCAATGAAATCGCCTCTCGTAATCGTTGCTTTGTTCGATTGAAGTAGGTTGTTTATGTGTACGTAAGTTGCATTATGGTTGCTAGAGTGATATCGTATGAGACGACTAATTTGAACTGAAGTTTTCCGATTTAGTTTGATTTTAAACGAGTTTAGATTGGAATGAGGGTCGGTGCTTCTCACTTGTTAAAGACATTCGCCAATCATAGGCGTTTCTGTTTGATAGTGTTGGTGTTTCATAACGTCATTTTAGTATGTATTTTTACTGCCAGGGATTCCTTCGAGTATTTCGGATAGTTTCTTGTTTAATATGTTTGTGACGAATATTTCCAATTTGGAGGAAAGGATGTTTCCTTAGGTTTATAGATTGAAGTCTCTGGAGTTTGCCATGTTGTATCTTAGTGCTGCATATTCTTAGAAATTCGTTCTTCTTTACGTGCTGTGGATTTTTTTAACAGTCTCTAGAGCTGATTGGGTAACTACTGTTACAAATTCAGCATTTACATAGGCTAGATTTGGGTTTTACATATTTGAAGACGGGATGGTCCTCGACGCACTTGATGCATTTATATAGCGCTGAACATCAATAAATAACATGTCCGTCATTTAATATCTGTAGGACTGAGATCTTCCAGTTTAAACTCTGTAGATACTTTGACATATAGGATACCACTTTTGATGTTGAAAGTGGTTTTTCTATATTTGTTGTGTGATGCGTTTATTGAGGGAAAGGGAACTGTTTTCGATGTATTTGCCTTTCAGAATTTACTGTGTAGCCTTGTTATTGTCGACCTTACTCGATGTTTTTAGAGGTATCGTTTAGGACAACTTCTAATTACTGATTTTTATTCATTTCTTCCCTGTAGCTAATGCAAATGACAGAGCTTATTCATTTCACGCAGAATGCTTTTCAAGGTAGTGAATCATTTTGAATTTTTGTAAAAGCTCATAAATTATGTTAAATGTTATAGGTTCTGGAAATCTTCTCCATATTCATATCATTCTCCAGTATATATCACTACGGGCGAATCTTTCTGACCTCTTCATCTGAGAAGTCGACAAGTTCGATTTTTCACGTCAATCGGTTCAATAAGGTGGAAAATTTTAGCCTCTTCTGTTCGGGGTTGTTCTGTATCTTCCCCTTTGGACATAGGCTCGGTTTGGGTTTTTTTTCTTGATCTGGTGTATCCGATAATACGAGTACCTGTGTGTTTGATTTTCAATACACCATATTTCGGTACTAGTATTGTGATAGCGGCATCGGCGGTTTTTGAATTGTTTTTTGTATTTTCTGTCTTCTCCATCCAGTGCTTGGATCTCTTCGTCATGTGCGTAACTGGGTGAATGGGTAATTTACAGTCGATGCGTTTCTTATTAGGATATCTTAAGTTCACCTTGTTGGTGAAGTACTATTAAGAAGCTATGGTGCCTATAGGGCTGGATACGGCGGCCTTTATGACTGGTCATGCTGATTTAGTATATAGGATGATGTTCTACTTTTTAATTTTAACATTTGTGGGTATGCGGTTCCAGCAAACGTTATTTATCGCTCAACCATGAATGTGAGTGCAATTGATATAAAAATATTTGCAGCTTGCTTGGACAATTCAAAATGCGACCCATATATCAAAAAGTACAAAGGGCCTAACATGTGCTCTGAACAAGACCACTGCTTAAGAACGAACTAATCGTTGGATAATTTAAGTTTTTAATATTTATTCGAAAGAAATTATATAAATTCTGCAAAATATAATTGACTTTGGAGTTAAAGATTTTACGACGCTTCAGTCTGGTTTAAAATTTAGTTTACAACACAAATCAGAAGGAAGAGATATAATTTTTTGTGATATAAAATTAATTATTTAGGCTATAACAAGTTAGAAAGTTTCTTATAAAATAAAAATTAATGAACTTTTATGGTAATGTTTATGTAGTTTTGTCGATTTAGGTTTAGTTAACATAATAAAATATATAGATACGGATATTCGAACTTTCAGTTGGGAAAGTTTCATTTTCACTTAACTGTGCGTCGTTTGCGAATAGTTGTATCAAGAGTTGGCAGTTGCTTTATAGACTAAGGTTATTTTGGTACAATGATTTTTGGTGGTGCAATTATATCGCAGCTGTAGAACCTGAGGATCCTGAGTACATCAGTGGAATTTCTGAGATCGATAATGACGGTTTATATTCTATTACAGCGCGCTGTAATAAAAATATGCAGTTCGGAGTTTTCGAGATCTGTTGAATATAAGGCGCATGATAGGCAGGTGAACGGTGTGTTGGAGTTGAGTTCCGGCAGCGGTTTAGTGTTTGGGCGTAGTTTGCGGAGATTGTGTTAGTGGTCTGAAGACGATCTCGATTTGCGTTTGTTTGGGTTTCGAAATTCTCTTGGATGCTATAGGGCAGGGCATACTTTGTAACTGACTGGATGGAGCTCGCTGAAATTTACACATTTGGTGAAAATGCGTATTTTATGTTATTAGCTCGTAGGTGACCCGTTATGCATTTTAAATACATTTGATTGATCGAGCAGCGTCTTTGAGCGTAACCGTAGCGTTGTCAATGATGACACTGGCCAAACGCTTTTAACAACTTGAGTATTTCTACATGGATAGGAGAGTTTAGAATTATTTCAAATATGGCTGTATTGAACGAGTTGTATTTATCCACGACGATGTAGAAGAGCGACAGAGTCTTGTAGTGTCGACCGCTACGCATTATTGGTTACCAATCTGGCAATTTATGAAATTACTGTATTACATACTATATTTTACGAAATTTAATAAGTATTTAGTGAAAGTAACCAAGCTATTTCCAGACTTTATTATTTAAAATAAGCCTTAGTGAGTTGCCCTTTTTATTCGGACAATAAATTTATTGTGCCGCTATATCTTACATGGAAGTAAATGTTCAGACTTTGGTTTCGATATTTATGTAAAATTTTTGTGGGTCACGCCAAAATTTATTTAGGACAAATGTTTATATACCATTAAGCAACACATTACATGAGTTCTATAAATTTATTTAAATTGAAATCAAAGAAAACAATAATATAAGACTGTGCAATCCTACATCTACAATTAGAATAAAATTGCTACAGAAACAGTTATACAACAAAATGCAATGACTCTTTTGAATAGATCCCTTAGAGCTTTATGCCTGCCAAATGTAAACAGACAGTTGAATGGCTCTATGTACTAAGGGATTTAAAACGACAGGAAGAAAAAGTTTAGTTTATATTTAAATTAAATTAATTTTACAATGTATGGTTTTTGTAAAATTAGTTTGTGCTTCGCTTTAAAGAAAAGGTATCGGTTTTAAAACATTCACTTACGTTGTAAGTTTGATATTGATATTATGTTTGTTTTGTTGGTAACATATCTTCCTTCTGATTATTCCCCTTTAATACAGTTAGGATTTAGGATTTTTTCTAAGCCAACTGCTGAACCGGGTAGGAATCTTCAAGCTTTGACTTCCTTAATTGTTGAGGCTTTCACAAAAATCTCGTTTAAAAACTTTCCGTTTATAGACTTGAATTTTTCTTTGACGCTACTCTTCCGTAAACTGTATCTTTGCTGTGGGCTACTAATCGGAGGTAATTTATTTCACTCACTTGAGTAACAACGTTAGCAAGCACAGTGTTTTGTCGGAAATCACATATTTATATCAAAGGATCTTTCTCTCGAAACCGTCACGATTGGATAATACATCACCGTGTTCAACGAAATAAGATAAAAGTTTCTTGTGTTGTTCTGGTTTTCATAACTTTTATGATTCCCCTTACGCTGTAGAGTTAACCAACCAAAGATCTCAAATTTCAAACTGTTGGTTGCGTGTTTGTGATGGAAACTGTTAGGGAACCGTTACATATCAGGGTCCTATTTCGCAACCTTCTCTGAATTTTACTGTTTGGGTAACTTAGGTAATAATACTGTAACTTCGGAGGCGTCTTTGAGCTTTTAATATTTTACTACAACCAAAGACCTTCTGTTGTAAAAGTTTTTATTTCGTATAATTAGTATTGCGTTCCTTCCATTTTTGGTTTATTTTTACACAATGGATTTTATATCTAAATCGCAGGTTTTCTTAAATTTCTATTTTATAGTTTAAGAAACTTCTTTTTAAACTTAGAAATACTCTTAGGTTATTTCTACTTACAATAATTTTAGAAATTTGAAATAGATGTTAACTTATTCAATTTTCTGATGCGAGAAGAGTGTAAATTTTGTATCGTTAATTACAAGGGTCTAAAAACATCCTTGAGATAATCGTTACAGGGAAACGTTACTCAGATAATAGCTCTTGGATATAGTTTCTGGTATTTACTCAGGAATGACACGAACATTCGCTCTAATTGGAAAGTGAAGTATTGGTACGATCATCGGTTGAAAAAGACGTCGCGCATCTGGGGTCATAAGTCGAGGATTCTACTGATTGTGCTAGTATATGATAGCTATCTACCGGTGCTTCTTCCTTAGGATAATAGAGAAAATTTTACCTGTTTTTGATGTTTTCTCTTGCTTGGCGTGATTGAACTGTCTTCGGGCCAGGCTTACTTTGCTTGTGACAGGTAGTGAATTATCTTTGACTTCTTAAAAAGGTGTCTATCTGTTTGTAGTTGACACTTTGATCAGAATATCTTCTTCGGAATCGCCTCTTCATCTACGAAGAGGACTTTCAACATCTCATCAACATTATGAAGTAATAAACGTCACCATGGCATTCCATTGAAAACGGTTAGTTTGGGTGTTGCAGAAGTAATGGCGACGATAGGATTTATCGAAGTGCTTGGTCTACGTGAATATATACGTGAATATTTCATTGGGCATTATTTTCTATTCTAGCCTAACGGGTGTTCAATGCACCGCAGATAGAATGGCCACTGGTGTTATATGAGTTCACAGTATACACGATACAGCACAGCGACCGCGTCAACTTATCCCTCTAGCATCTGTTGTTAATGCCGTGTATCCTAAAACTAATAATAATAACAACATAAACAAACTAAATTGTGTAGAGGAAGTCAGCATAGAATTTTACGAAGTACTTTTTGAAGGGATAAGAGAATTTTTTCCACAAAGAAGAACATCAATTAATAAATACCCTAGATGGTATGATTACGAAATTAAAAACTCCATCAATTGTAAAAACAGACTATACAAAAATACAAACGTTGTAGATCACTTATTGACTATCAAAATTATTGTGCTGCTCGTAGAGAATCTAAATACCTCATAGATTTATCATATATCTCCTATATATATAGTATTAAACATGATATGCCGTATAATTTGAAACACTTTTGGGTATTTATAAATAGTCTTCGAAAGGATAGTGGAATACCTTCCCGAATGGAGTTTAATGGTGCCATTTATGATTCCCCCATTAATATAGCAAATGGTTTTGCCAAATTTTTCCAATCTTGTTATCTATCTCATGATGAAGGTGTTACGAATAACTATAATGATGTTATCTTTTCAGGCACTAACTTAATAAACTTATCTTCTCGTTATTTTGCTGAATGTGAAATACTAATCAAAATTTCTCAGTTAACTATTAAAAAAAGGGCTGGGCCTGATGGAATACCGCTAATACGTCTCAAAAATTGTTCAGATTCCCTCTGTTCTCCATTAGTTTTACTTTTTCAGAAATCATTTGGTCTTGGAGTACTTCCTTCTAAATGGAAAATTGCCAATATGTTTAGATCTGGGAAGAGGGACCAAATTGAAAATTATAGAGGAATTTCACTACTATCCACAATTCCTAATTTACTGGAATCCATCATCATAGACGAAATATTTCAATCCTATAAAAATATTATCATTATAAAGCAGCATGGTTTCTTTAAAGGGCGTTCTACGTGCACTAACCTGGCAGTGTACCATAACTGTTTATGTTCTACTCTTGAAGATAGTAAACAAATCGATGTTATATACACTGATATTATAAAAGCCTTTGACAGTGTTCATCATTCACTACTGTGTTCACACCTTGCTTCAATGGTGATTGGTGGTAATTAGGTACGTTAGATAACATCTTATCTCCATGGATGTTCCCAAAGAGTTCTTTTGTGCGGTGCTACGTGAAATGAAATAAGAGTGATTTCTGGTGCCTTTCAAGGATCGCATATTGGCCCAATCTTATTCAGTCTTTTTATAAATGACATCTAATGTATTTTTAACTACTAAATTTCTATTATATGCTGATGATTTGAAAGTATTTGCCTCGGTTAATTCAACTAAGGACTGTCTTAATATGATAGGAAACAATTGCATTTAAACATTGAGAAATGTAAAATTATGAAATTATTTGGAGTGTAAACCAAATGATACACCACTACGTAATTAACTCACAAACACTTGAAACTGCAACACTAATGAATAATTTGGGAATCACCTATGGTACTACTCTCACTTTTAATTTTCACATTGACAATATAACAATTAAAGCATTTAGAATGGTAGGGTGTCTTAAAAGATACACAAAACATTTTTCTGATACAGCCGCTATTAAAACCTTATTTATTGGTCTAGTACGTAGTATTTTGGAATATAATAGTATTATTTTGTCACCTATTTATCACCATTTTATCAATCGAATTGAGCAAGTTCAAAACAGATTTACTAAGTACCTACTATGGAAATTTCATTTTCCTTATGACTCTATATCAGCTCCAATCCGACTTCAA
>JAHWXV010520915.1:0-11761 GCA_024586415.1 Phrixothrix hirtus | reverse complement strand
GTATAGGAGAACCACGCCTCGCTACACTGTAGCTTTGCCGGCCGTTGCTAAAACACTGGTGTTTCTGCCACATGCGTTATTGCGATTTCGTCTTGTGACACGGTAAAAAACACAGGCGAGTATTATGTGTCGCTATTGGACTAGCTGAATGAACAATTAAAGGAAAAATGACGCATAGGGCAAGAAGTAAGTTGTCGTTTCATCATGAAAACGCACAGGCTAATTCATCGAACACTGTCACGGCAAAATTAGTTTAATTACGATTCGAAATACTTCGTTAAGCAACTGACAGTCCAGATTTAGCTCCATCTAACTTTTTCTTGTTTCCAAACTTGAAAGAATGGCTAGGTGAAAAGAGATTTTCATCTAATGAGGAAGTGATTGTAGAAAACAATGATTATTTTGAGGCGTTTGATTCGTCCTATTATAGTGAAAGCATTAAACGACTTGAACATCATTGGAACAGGTACGTCGAGTTAAAAGGGGAGTATGTCGGAAACTAAATGTAAAAAGCTTGAATAAAGTACCTTCTTTTGTACTACTTACTTTAGTTTTCAGAGTACC
This sequence comes from Phrixothrix hirtus, assembly GCA_024586415.1. Taxonomy (NCBI): domain Eukaryota; kingdom Metazoa; phylum Arthropoda; class Insecta; order Coleoptera; family Phengodidae; genus Phrixothrix; species Phrixothrix hirtus. The sequence continues at coordinate 11,197 of JAHWXV010520915.1, read as the reverse complement.
CTCGTAAGTTGCACGAATATTTTTAATATTATATTCTGCTACGAATTTATGGGTAGCGCCTAAGCAATACGATCAAATAGATCTATTTATAGATCATTTTTAGCACATGATTGATTATTTTATAGCATTGAATACGATATTTAATTCATATTAGGCCCGTTTGGAACTATGCAATTCTTTGTACAATTACTCAAGGACGCCAAATTTAACCAGTTGCCTACAAATAAATATCATATAAGTAATTGTATATTTTATACAGAAAAATTTAGAACTTGTCCTATTTGTGTATACAACGACGCGAGAAAGTGCGCAGAAACACTATTTTCTTGTATTTAAATTTATGAAGTGAGACTACTCTTCTTGGAGGTTATAAAATTTGTTTGTCTATAACGTTAAAACACGTTTTGCAGTGTTCTTTTAAATACCACGTATTAAATGTAATCAAATGTCTTGGAGCAGAGTGGAAATTATGTTACTAATTGAAGAACATCAAAAGCATCTCTGTTTATACGTTACAAAAAATTCAATATTTAAAAATAAACATGCACGATTTCAGGCTTTAAATCAAATTTAACTTGCAGTAGAAAAAATAAATCCAGGTGTTTCTATTCTAGGTATATAAACCAAATTGAATGCTCTAACAACATTTATGGCCGAATATAGGAAAAGAGAAACAAGTAAGCATTCCGGAGTAGATGATGATGCTGATGGTAACAAACAAGTAAATGCCTCTTTTTTGTAATAAAACTTTTATTAATTATGTCTATTTTTATTTGTACAAGCCCACACTGTATGAATTTTGAAAAAATATTTTGTGTTATGAAATTTCAGCTTCCCCGACCATGAATTGGTAGTTGTGTATGTATTGCAATGATGTGTAAATATTAACACTTGCATATATAATGTACGGAGCGTGTTTTTTAAGTAACTATCATTTTGAAATTCTGCCATCGTGGGCACTGCGGCGGCTTTCAACGCTTGCGCGCTGTATACCTACATCTGTTGACAAGCCACAGGCACCATTACTGAATGATTTGATCGTGTTTACGTTTGTTTGTTACGATTTAAAACGCTTTCGCTTGTCGAGAATCCCGTCGACCATGAAATATGGAGACAGCATTATGAGCGAAGAAGTGGTGTGGAAATGGGTTAGATCTCATCGCATCTTTTCAATGGGAACAACTTGATCACCCTCCATACAACCCGACCTTGTACCCAGTGACTACCACTTGTTCCTGCATTTGAAGAAGCATCTGAGTTGTTAGCGCTACGACAACGATGATGAGGTCAAAACGGCTGTGTTACAGCGATTGTCAAATCAGGCGATAGATTTCTATGAGGATGGGATTCCAAAGTTGATTATGCGATACGATAAATGCCTCAATATTGGAAACTATGTAGAAAAGTAGATTAAGGTACAGGTTTTCATGTTAAAATAAAATTGCTAATAAATGTTTACTTGCTTTTTTTTATTTTAAAACGGCACTTACTTAAGAAACACGCCTCGTATGTGTATAAACCAACCGAACACAGTGAATGATACTGAACAGGAGAATTCTATAGCTAATACTGAGGAATACAATATTGAAATGGAAGATGCAAAAATTGAGGAGGTAACATTATTATAATTAATTATTTTAATTTATAAGAATAAGTTTTATAGACAAATTCTTGAATCGAATACGAGTTATAATCGGACCGGTCGTCGAGAAGCTGTAGAGGTTAGTACTGCAATTCTATGCAACGCTTCAGTGCAAGTACTAGTAGAAGCAGTACTCCTTCAACAGGCTCTAGGCGAAGAAAGAAAAGAGAACCCACAACACGTAAGGATGTAAGTGGGACATTGAATAGAATTTCTGCTGTTATCTGTGAAGGACAACTGCAAAGAAACAGAAAGTATGCTTCAAAGTTTAATGAATTAGTAACTTTCGTGGTTGAAAAGGTGAAACGTATGAGTATTGAAGTTGCCCATGAAGTTGAAGAAGAAATTATTAAAATATTGTTTAATGGCAAAACAAATCAAAACTACAAATCTTGAATAAGAATAATTGAAATATATATCAGAAGTATTTTATTTTTATTAATTAAAAAATTGCTTAAAAATTTAAATCACATTAATCACTGTGAAAAAATTTACTAGTTTTAGTTTATTCTCCATACGTATTAAAAGATATTACCACTATCATTAAAATAAATATCAAAATAAGTAGGTTTTCGTTTCAAGTTTACTATCCAATTTGGAACGTAACACATCACATATTGTTTTGGAAAATTTGAGCTTAGTGCTATTCTCTAGTACTAGTAGAATTAAAAAATTCTTTAAATTAATCGCGAACAGTTCTGGCCATGTTACTGCTTCTGTTGCCTGCTTGTCTGCTGTTAATAGACTGCAATCCACTAGATACATTTTTAGAATTAACGAATGACGTGTTTTGAATAATTAAAAAATTGCACAAAACTACACAAGCTAAGGTAATTAGCTCTATTTTTAATGCACAAAGTTTATAGGTTTCAATAAAACTCGAAATCGATTCGCAAGAATACAAAATCTGCTATTGACCATTTGTCGGGTTCTAACTAATCTGAAATACAGAGAAAATTATTACTATACACCAAAAGTTTAGAATATCAAATTATTCACCTGTAATTAATATTCAACATTCATAACTCAAACCTCGCATTGAATACCGTTCTTCAAGAGGAAGAGCATCCTCTGCAACTGGAACATAGGACACCTTCATAGAACGTACTGGTAATGCCTTTGATGGAGAAAAATTTAAAGGATTATTTTCGATGACTTTTGATAAAAAGATTTCTCTAAAATCCCCTCCATCACTAATTCTCCCATTTACACCAATGTTGATATATAAAAAGCGATACATTGTATCAACTAAAGCTAGCAAAACAATGGCGATTCCTCATTTAGTGTACTGACAATTTGAATTTAGAAAGATCAGAAATGTGGCATCAAACACATTTAATTGCAAATCTAATTAAATAGACTGCATATGTGCATATAATTAGTTTGACATCATCCTAAACAAAAATTGTGGATAAAATTTTGGTGTATTCCATTCATTAGTTCCCTCCATGAATGGTGGTAGTTAATATTAAAGAAAGTGCAAGCAAAAATATTTGTTGTAAAGAAATCACCCATCAAACATCAACTTTTGCCCTCTAAAGTTTCATATATTATGTTTAAAAATACTAGAGCTGCATATTGAATTCATTAAAAGTGAATTGATCGACACGATATTGTATACTTACAATGTCAATATTTGATAATCTGAGTAAACTAGAAATTTATCATAATTTTATGTCTATAATAAACCATTGTTATCACTGTATATGATTTGTAAATAGAGTTGCTTTTTTACAATGGCGCCATCTATGCCTCTTTACCGCCGTATTAATCTTCAACAAATACAGTTTGAATAAAACTTACTCATAATTTTATAGTCAGTAAAAGTTAGTTTACAAAGGTAAATATTTTATAATTCGTTGCATTTCGCAACACTGCCACCGTTTTCAACATCAATTTTTGTAGTCAAGTTCTCTCATTGTTGCTTTAACTGACTTCTCTAGATTTTCAAATTCTTTTGAGTAATTAAATTAGGTGGCGCACAAAGTAATTAACTTAAATTTTCACTGAAGCTAGCAGCATTGATCTTCCTGATACTTTAGTTTGATCACTGTGATCGCCTTTGTATGTATGTATATGTGTCTGTTGTAATCAAATTAGATCTCTATCAAGATATTATGCGAGAGGGCAATGTTGTTGCAGTACCTTCACGTCTCAAAGGGTTCGTTTAACTTTAAGTCTTTAAACGAACGCGTAGAATAATGAAAATCCCAAATATTCATACTTCACTATTCACTGCATTACTGTGGACATATTTTTAATACCTTTTGCTTTTTCATTTGCATAATAGTTGGTTCCAATAACAATAATTTTGATATTCTCGATACAGAAACATTATATACAGTTGACCGAATTTCTGAATCATTACGAATGGAAAATGATGTCCAAGAGTTGCCTTGTTACTACTTGGTGCAATAATTGATTGTGATAAATATAGAACTGAATTATCACGATTAGAATTATAGTTATCACTTATAACACTAAAATTAGCGCTGTCGATTTTCTCAGGAATTTTAATTTTCGTCGTTAACTTGGTGGATTCTGTATCAGCATCAGAACTCTTCCGATTTTGTTACGTTGTTTTATGACAACTAGTGGATAAGAACAGTTAAATATGGCATAACGACACTGTAGGAAAAATGGAATAAACATTACCTCGGTGAAGATGAAGATTATTTCTTAAAACCTTGCAAGCAGAGAAATAAGAATGGAGAAAATGGCATACCACTAACGACAGCTTGTGGAAGAGGAATCAGTAAAATAATTGAAAACTACAGCAGCAACCCATGTGCCTTTGAAAACTTTTCCAAGATCATCGTTACGCACCTACAATGAGATAAATGCCCAACGAACAGAAGATCGCAATGATTAGTGTATGCCATAAATATTCTATGTAAATGTGGATTAATTTTAAAAGTTAGAGTTGCTATTAAAGTTCAAGGCAAGAAATTAGGAATAAATTTAGAACAAGATGCTGATATTTACACTATTTCATTGCCAAAACCTAGTTGAACAGTATTGGTCAGCCTGATAAATCATTACTAATAGTCTTGTCGATTTATACAACTTTTATTCAGAATAAACCATATTCGACTACTTAAATCATAAATTTGTACTTAGAAAATTTGGTATGGTTTCGCCTATGCCAAAATTTGTGAACGCCAGATTTAAAAATATTAGCTTTGGTTATGAATTTGGAAATACGAGTACCTAGGTAGTATTTGCACAAAACAAATTGTCAGTACCATAGCAGCTAAGAACTTACCTGAAATGTAAAATTTTACTACGAAAAGTTAACGCATTGTTGTGTAATAATATTTCAAAAACTCATGTCAACTAAATTTATTAGAATCGATAAAATGGAGCATCGATCATCATTATTAAGTGCGTGTTTTTAAAATGGTTGAAGTGGTTAAGAGATTTAGGAAGAATTATTTAAAACAGTTGGCGATCCGTAAAAGATTGGAATGCATCTTTCAAGAGAGCTAAATTTTCAGTTGAAGGTGACGAGAGATCTCGAAGACCGATTTTTGTGTCTACTCGAGAAAATAGCGATGTGGTTCATAATACAATATTACAAATCGTCAAATTGGGATAAAACGTATATCTTAGGCACCCATATGAATGGGTGTCTTATAATTTGCTTCAATTTCTGTATGAAAACATTTTTTGCAAATGGATTCCTAAATGTGCGTATGCTGATATAAAGGCGAGTAGGAGTGGACGCATCGCGCTCCATCTCCGCCCGTTTGACGACACTGCTAATTTATTGAACCATGTTATTACTGTAGATAAAACTTGATTACATTTCTACGATCTAGAGTTGAAAAAGTACTTGATAGAATTGAAGCACCTTGTTTTATCAAAACTAAAGGTATTTATTACGCAGAAATCTTCTGAAAAGTTCTTACTTCGGTTTTTGGGATTCTAGTGAAGTAATAGCTGTTCATTACTTGAACAGAGGAAAAACAATGAATGGACAATATTATTCCACTTTATAAGCAACTTTGTGGGAAATACCATGGAAAAAGGTGGGGTAAATTGACAAAAGCCCAGTTTTTGCAAGACAGAGTGCCTGAACTCATGTCGCATGTTACAATGATTACATGATTTAAAATTCGAATTTCTTCAACATACCCCTTATTCGCTAATTCTAGCTCTAGAGGATCAATATTTGTTCCCTAAAATGAAAACCTGTTGAAACGGTTAGTTTTCGTCAATGTACATTTTTATTGAAACTACAAGGAAAAATGATTTGTGTGAACCTTGTACTCATTTTGTTAGAAATTATTAGCTTAGTCAAAGATGAAAATTTAGCATTGAGCTTTGATTTTTGGGTGTAATATTTCTATATATTTCGTTGATTAAAATGAATGATAATTCTTTCTATCGTATCTGGTATTTAACGTGTAATTTCAATCCTAAATTAAAACAATATACGGAAAGCTGTTTCCTTATGTTGTGATACTAGAACATACTGCTATATATTGCTTGACGGCTTGAACTAAGTTTATCACTGGAATTTTAGGCCCTCCTATATCTTAAATATGTTCTATGTTGAAACATTTTTGTGGGTTTTAAAAACCAGCATGTGATTTTGGAAAAATTATTCTAGCCAGTACGTTCCTTTTGAGTCGTACAAACTTGCTTGAAGTATAGTGTTCTACATTTACAGAGCTTGAAATTCCTAGAATAGCTGTCCCCAAGCACCATTTTTAATTATTGATATGTATTAACAACTCAAAAGTTGACTTCAAGGTATTCGGATACTATACATTTCAACCATCCTAAAACGTTTCTCTAACGTATGCCATTAAAATGGGAAATTTCAGATACTTATATATTACTTGTTTATCACCATTGCAATTACGTTTCTCTAACTAGAGATTTACGTGTTAATTCCGTTACAGTTTAGTTGCTGAAACTTATAATTACTTGGCCTGCCTCCAATAATAGTATTTCTATCTTACTGAAGTAACCTTGTAAAGCATATTATATTGCTATAGTTTTCTATAGAACTTTATCATTAGGTTACAAGGAATATAGTAAACAGTAAATATAGATGAACACTTCTATAGTAATCGAGAAAATGTAAGGCGTATGTGACATGTACAAAGTTCCTAAAATAAAAACCAATGCTTGTTTGTTGATAAATGTGGCTATGATATCTCCATAAATTATGCGCACCTCGAGAAATATTAATATTTATAAAAATAAACATTACACAAATTATATAAAAAAAGACACTGAAACGTTTGAAATGAAAATATACGACGTATTTTCACAAGTTATAGATATAAAGTATGTGAAGGTAAAAATAAATGAAACAATAGCAAAATAATTTAAACAAAATGACGTTATTCAATGGGTAGTATTAACAAGTTCGATAAAATATGGCGATGTTCACATAAATACTTTGACGTTAAATTTTTTGGTCATTTTAGGGTTATTGGAACTTGTCTTTCAACTAGTAAGGCACCTAACCTGTAGGCGTGAAGAGTAGTAACCTAAACGTTACAAAAACTTGACAAATGTTGTGTAAGATGCTATTTCTTCAAAGTACTAGTTAAGTATTTATAGATAGTTATTACTACTTACATTTGTTAAGAGTAATTATGAATTGTTTTCATTACTTTGCAGGTACTTCTAATACTTCTGAAACCTATAATACTAGTTAGTAATTACAAACGATAAATTTTACAATATTTTGACTGATAAAAGAATGAATCAGCTAATTTTCACATTAAAATAGAGATATATCTACAGTTCGGTAAGATTTACTGCAGTAAAGTAAATATAACTTCAATGCCTGTTATAATTACTGAAAGTGCTAGTTGGGCCCTGTCTTTGGCGGTATTGTGAAACGTAGATGATGGTTTATTGGCAATACAATCGACGGATGGAACGCCAGACATCCTAGTCAAGGACTATAAAAGGTCGTACAGTTTACTTAATCTTTTCTATAAAGGCGTTATCTAACCCGTGATAGTTTTCTTCTGTTTATTGCTACAATCGCTGTGGCATTACTAATTATCTAAAATACAATATTCACTAAATGATTTATTTGGGGAAATAAAGATTGGTAAACGAATCTCAGAAGTCAACCTATATTTTATTTAAAGCTACACATCTGTAACTCGACCAGAATAGTTTTTGTGTCACTGCCGATATCGAACTGATAAACTTTATTCAAATTATTTCTAGATGATATATTATGTTAGACATACATTAACTTCATGAATAATTTAGCATTGATTTGTTCGTTTTGCAATTATATGATAGTTGATCTTCATAAAATATTTAGACTTTCATAAGTATACTGTAAAGTGTTACCGTCCGAATCTAAATATTAAATCAATCATGAATATTTTGATCTTACAAAGGAAAAAATATAACAATTTATTGGGCTATGAAAGATAATTACTATGTAGCGAATTCTTTTAAAACTCAAGTTGTGACTACATTACAGGTACTATCCTCGATAGTAATAACTGTTTTTGTTTTGCTTCGATTTATATTTAATTGGTATACAATGATTTATATCTATTACTCAGACAATGATGTATAACTACATCGACGGGAATTGTTATCTAATAAATTTAGTATTTTTATTTCATTTTGTTTTCATAAAGGACGCTGTTACTATTTCCTTTTGGGTTAAATTTCAATATTTAATGTACGAGGTATATTCAAAAATTATTTAGTTTAGCTTTGATCTTACGAAAGAACTTTGTCATTGATTGTCTATGATTACATATATAATTACTTTAGGAACAGTTAAGCGCAAGACGTTAAGTTAGTCAATTAGCTTGAACTATGTGTTAGCTTTAATCCGGTAAAAGGGCACAGTTACTAACTTTTTGATTGAAAAGATTTAATTTAAGGACCTTCATGTGTTGGATCATGTCTGAGGACATTGCTTATTTTAATTTTGTGTTAGCCTTAATCCGGCAAAAAGGTAAATTTGGCAATCTTTTGATTGATGAGTGCATTCATACGGTGATAAAAGTACTGTTATATCTATTTGTTATCTTAAACTTGTTTAGATAGTATTTTGTTTTCAGAATAAACATTATTATTAATTTAAGAAAACATATTTCTTTCTCGTTCTCGTAATCTGTTGTTGCAACCTATTTTGCTTTTCGGTATATGGAATAGGTTACCTTTGACCGACCCGCCGAGTACTCCGAGATATAATTCCAATTAACATTTGTGACAAAGAACATTTTGTCGTTCAAGTGTACTACATTTGCACTACATTCTCTTCAGAATTGTAGAACGACTGGTGCCATACTTTATTAGAGTTGTTGCATTTCAGGGACACTACAGCGCAAGTGAGAACTTCAACACCTTCGGTGAGAATTAGATGTATTATGACGCCGATAAATATATACGATCCCTTACTCTACCATGTGCTTCTATAAATCGTTGTAACGTACATTTTCTTCGGACGGGGAAATAATAGAAGTTGTAGAGGGGCTGGCTTGCATATCAAGAAGAAGTTTTATATCAAAAAGGTTTACTTACAAAAGTCGTAGGATCATTGTAAAAAGGGGTGCGTTGAATAAAAATTATTTTCATTTTTAAATTGTTCCTTTTTCTATGGTAGACTTGATATTTGCAATCTAAGCCGTTTAAAAAGTACATAAAGGGCCGCGCTAACTTAGTTGGCGAAGAAGGAACGTAATAGTAATAGTATGAAGCATTATATTTCTTCATGAAGTGGTTACTTACAATATTACAATATTTGTACGTGTTCAGCTTACAGTACATGAAATAGATGTGAAAATACGCTATGGTTATATTATAATTATGCAGCATACCTGTAACTACACTATAAAGCTGTGTGTTACTTATACTGAGTATATGAGCTATATGCACCAAGTAACTTGCACTGTTTAGGCCTTTGTGAATCGAACTTTGATCACTATGTAAAATTGATGAATTAAAGATAGATAATTTTTTTAGGGAATTTATCTTTTGAATATAAGTAGTTGCATTTTAAACAGAAGCGGCAGAAGGAACCGGAATTAAAAATCAGATTACTTGCGTTGAAATGCCTAAAAAATATACAAAATTCGCCCCACCCTGGAAAAAGGGCACACTATGAGCACCCACCGAATCATGGTTATTTAAAGTTAATCTCTCGGTATCCATTTCGAGGTGGTCTTTCTTAAATAGCTAATCTTTAATGGTTCCGCTAAGTCTCGCATGGGTCGTCGCAAAGGTGTAGACGTAGACTGAGGCTCTTTAAGTTTTTTGAGGAATAAGCGCTGTTTTACTCACTCTTCAGTGTACGGAAGTCCGCCTCTTCACTGCAAAATATAGCATAGAAATAATAAATGTTACATGTAGCAGTTACATATTTTAGTGAAGATACGAATACAGTTCCATTGTTTATTATGCAGATATTAAAAACACGCTGATCTATTTCCCTATAAAGATCGAATGTCTTTTTTCAAGTTATCGGTCGTGTGTAGAGATGTTTTCTCATTGCAAGTCACGCCATTAGATGTTTTCTAAAGCTAAGTCGCATGTATAGATATTATCCAACAGCGAATATTTGGAAATAAAGAAAATCAATTTACATCTTTTTCATTGAATCTTATTCCAGTAAATTGAGTAAATACATCAAAATAATCTAGAGGACAAACTATAGTATATCTGTATTTCGAAATAGAAACAAGATACAGCAGTAAGTTTCAGGAAATATGTAAAATTATGCGCTTAGCAACACTCAATATTATTATTTAAGCGATAATATGAACACTATTTGTGATAAACGATTTTTTTCCATTTGGTGCGGTTTTTAATCATAAATTTATCTTTGGACATTTGTCAAAATTTATTGAAATTGTGGAGAGTAAGGGTAGAATTAATAATGGTACTCTGTTACTTGACATCGGTATGCTTGAAGTTAGATTGAATCAAAGCAGTTCTCAGTAATACCAAAAGCGTGATCAATCAATTGTGGTTGAGATATCAGTAATCTGGTGATGTACATGAACGGCATACTGGGCGTACAAGAGTAACCAATATAATTAAAAGCAGCTTTACAACAATTTAAGCTCTTAGACACCGAATCACTACTGTATCGCAGTTGGTAGTCCAACTGTTCAACATGCACAACGTTGCAGTGAGTGATCAAGCTATACGTAATTGATTACATGAAGGTGATGTAATGGCTGAGCTTCTTTAAAGTGGCCTCAAGAACACGTAAATTGGCAACAATAACAGCTGACGTCAGTTTTATTCTCCGATGAATCTCAATTTAGTTTGCTGCCTGATACAAGAAGAATGAGAGTGCGAAGATGACCTGGTAACAGAAAACTCTTTATAACTGCCCAGGATTTCGCAACTACGGAGGAGGTACTGTGATGGTATATGGAGATATCAGCATCGGTAGAAGAACAGAGCTCGTTTCTTTGGATAGGAATTTGAATGCGGTTAAATACCGCGGAAATGTTTCTGAACCTGTTGTCATACCATTTGTACAACAAATTGGGCAAAATTCCTACTCGTGCACGACAATATCCATCCACATACGGCTATGAC